>JAXCGZ010021101.1:10000-62500 GCA_037179515.1 Halocaridina rubra | reverse complement strand
AACACGTTGATTATATGTATGACATCATGATTTATGATGCCAGATATCGATTTTCCCTTCACAGTGATCAATTGAAAGACAAATGTCTATAGTCTTCAAAAATGCATGGTAGCATTCTATATCCTTTAAACTTCCCTGTGATATCAACCATTTTTTTTATATCACTTGTGATTATTCATCGCCTGACTAAGAAAGGTTTTTTCTCTCCTGTGGCACAATACAATACCTTTAGTAGGGCATGTTATATATGAAAATGAAGCTTAAGAAAAGGACGTTTTAGATTAACATAACATGTTTGAATATCTGATCACTGGTACTAGTTATAAGCATGTTAAACTTCCCTAGTTCCAATTTTTTTTTTGATAGAACTCAATTTCTTTCATTACAGTAAAAGGTGATCGATCCTGATATTGGTGAGCTGACTAATAAATCACATTTTATAGCTTATGAGCTCTCTTTTAAGTTCAGTATGATATCTGTAGCTATTATATTAAGAGAGTTATTTGATGTTTAATTAAAAACTATGAAATTCATGTTAATGAACGAAACGTAAAAAAAAAATCTTTAATTAAGTGGTACATGTCTGAAGTCAGGCTTAAGTTCTTTGATATGTGAGTAAAACCATAGAAATGGCGTTGCAAGCTATTGATTAATGAACATAATATGTATTATATAACAGATAATTGTATATTTATCTTCATTATTTACAGTATTCTTCAAAGTCATACATGATTTGATAATGTGATTCTTAATGCAAAAAAGTTTACGTGCTTTTCTCTCCAGTCCCTTCCCATCCTATATCCCCCTCTTTTTCGGTGATGACACCCTGAATAGGGCTAAGAGAATTGTTTCGATGCCGTCACTATTCTTCATCCCCCTATCCCATCCCATTCTACTCATTCATTCATGCGAAACAGGGAATCAAAAATACGAATTTATTGGATCCTAAGACATTAGCATCATAATTTTTTTTTCAAACATGAATATAAACTACAATGCTAAAAAATTTGACATAATGTTAATTATGAATACATTTTACATGGCATAAGCAATTGTAGATGTAGGACTGGACAAAAAAGCTAATTAATTATTATAATGAAATTAAAAAAAATTGGTAAGGATTACAAGTGCTATGAACACTACGTTCCATTTGAAAAACAATATACATTAAGTAATTTGAATATACTTTAACTACAGTATTCCTAAAACTCATACAGTACTTCCAAATGTGTTTCATTCTCATCATCCTCACTGCCTGAAACCCGGTTTTCACAAATTTGTAAGCTACACATGTCGGTACATTTTAGTCCATTAACCAAACAGATGCACTTTGATATAACACTTTTTGGAATACTTGCAAGGATTGGTCCATTGTTTTCTCCTCTAAGCCTTCTTTCTGAATGTGTGATGGATAGATCAGAATAGGTATCAAACACAAAATCAACCCTTTGAGCAATATTTCCCTCCTTCAGTGCCATTGCAAACACTGTCCATGCAATATCTCCAATCGTGTTATGGTCTCCTTTCCCTTTCTGCAGTAATATCATACCGTCAGTTACAGACAATGAAAATAATGGCATTTCCCCTTCTGGTGTTACATCCTTGTGCATTGTGGTAGCTAGAATTACCTTGTTTGTCTTCCTTGGTAAACCCTCTGGAATTGCTAGAGCCCATGGCATTGGTCCAAGAGGATAGATAAGTATACCTGTCATCTGTAGGTTTCATCTTGGGCCATAACAATGGTTCTCCCAAATATTGATCTGTCTTCCTTCAGTATGGTTGGTTTCCCAGTTTGTGTCTTCACTTCTCTCTTCTTACACAAGATTCTAAAGGTTTTCAGTTTATTGTACTTGATATTGTAAAAGAACTGTGTAACAGGTGGGTTGCATTCTAGCCTTTCTTTTTTAAACTTAATGTAATATTTTTCTCCAATATCTAGGACATTGAGTAAATCTGCAGCAACCTTTGGAGTGGCAGCCTTTCCTGTTGAGATGCAGATAATGTTCTGTTGACTGGAAAATGGATTTATTCAGCTGTCAATAAGACTGACTATTATCAACAATTCTTGATTGCTGATCATGATGAAGTGGCTCTGTTATATTTTTTGCACCATTTTTCTTAACTGACCCAAAAATGCACTTCTGTGTTCAGATGTTATGTAATAATGCTTGACTGCCCCTGACTTCAGACTGAATCTGGATGTGCCTCCTGGTGTCTGAGTGTCCCTGTTCACTGTCGCTTCTAGTGCCTGATCTACTAGAAGACGACCAAAAGGATTATTTTTTAACATCTGTACAGAAAAGCAACCATTTCTGAAGGCTTCATGCACTTCTGGATGAGTGTTCGTTAATGATGATATCTGGACATTATAAACAGGGAGGTATCTGGCAAAGTTAGACCTGTCATATGCAAAGGAACAGGGAATCAGTGCTCATAGAATGCATATGGAGCTCCTAGTTCCCTTCACAAGATGTGCATGTAGCAAGCCAAAAATAATGTCCACATCCATGCCAATATAAGACATCCAATATGGTGAAAGATCATCATATGACTTGCCAAGATGGTCAAGGAAGTGAGACAAAATTATCTTGAGGTCTATAAAGCTTTCAGTCTGCAAGAAATTAGAAATATCTTCTTGTTTCAGATTTGTGTTGCTTAACTTGGCTAGGGTGTCTTGAACTTTCAGGTACTCATGTTTATCTACTTCCACTTGTGACATGAACTGTCCCCAAATTAACCTCTTCAAAGCCTCATACACCAGTTTGTGAACTCTTACAGCTCGGTTGTACATTCTACCTTCAAGAACACCAATAACAGAACCTTCTGCAACAACTCCATATTCAATACCTATATCATATAAGCCGGCATTTTGAAACCTCTTTCCTAGAACAGCGAGAGGATTGTAGATGGTATGAAATACCCCACCATGATAATGAAATTGGCATATTCAACACTTTCTCCAGGCAATCTCAGATACTTTTGCAAAAATGGCTTGATCTACAACAATGACAATAACTGGCAGTTGTAGCTCGGTTCTGATAGCCTGAGCCTGATTCGAGTTTCAAAGGTTGCTGTAAGATCAATTGCAGGGGCATTTATTGTTGGGAGGTAACACAGGTCTTCTTTGATGGAGATGTAATTTCTCATTTTTATGTTGAATCCGGTCCAGCTTGGGATGCTTGCATTTTCAACAGCTGAAAGTCTGTGAAGGATCCAGATGATGATGATGATACTGCGAGCAGTGTCTGCAGCTTCATCCGCTTCCTTACTATTCACTGGACATGTTTGCAATGGCTGTGGACCTACTCACTTTCCAGCAATGTAAGTCTGCAGCTCGGTGTACTCTGCAGAAATAGTTCTTTGTTTTTTCTTATCAACATTTGGAAGAGCAGGTTTTGGAAGGTGAGGACCAAGTTTTTTGGTCTGTTAATATTATCCCATGCCAAAGTTGTGAAAATACTTGTCTGCAAAGGAGTAGGCAAGGCCACCTGCTGATTCTGTGTAGTAGCTAATTTTTGTAGGCAGAGGGCGCTGTCATATTCTTCAAGCTGTGAGTATGATACGCCATGTCCAAGCCTGTTTACCGTATGGATTAATGTTCTGATATCATATGGAAGTAAGATATGATTTGGGGGATTCTACCTTCCCCATGTTGTGGTACAGATCAGATCCTGACCAAGAGATTGTACTAGTAATTTTACTCTTTTGGATGAACTTTCATTTTCAGGTTCCCCAGTGAACTGTTGGAGGAGACATGGTAGATTCATGACCTCTTCAGTAACATCAGATGGATGATAGGGCCCAGGAGATGTTGCACAGTTTTCATGTATTGATGAGCGAACATAATAGGATGCCTGGTGAATTATGTAGTTTATATCACTTGTTTTTGTCCTCAGCATTTCCAGTTCATTTTTAAGTTTTCTATTTTCTAGGACCACATCTTGCATTGTAACATTGCTCGGAACTTTATCAGATTTCCAACTTCATCCTTATATATGTGATGAATGTCATCCAAATTCTGATTCTAGTCTCTGTCTGATGTGCTTCTTAACAGAGTTTGTCATTGTAAAGCCTCTAGCATGCACGAAGTTCCCCATTCTACATAAAAACGTGGCTACTGGAACATTTAGCTTATCAGGCAGAATTTCATTTCTTATGAGGGAGAAAAGGTCAGCACAAGCGACAGACTGCTGCATTAGATTCATCTTCCACCTTGCTTGCTGATCTTATTTTGTTGATATTTTAGTGATTTCCTAGTATGATTTATGAAACAAGAGTTATGATTATGAACTTCTGCTGCTACAATGTCCCGACTTGTGAGGACTAGGATCTTGTCATCTTGTTTCTCCACAGCACATTGTCAAAGTCTCTCATCAATTCTCAGTTGTCTGACCTTGATATGCTCTCCACGAGTTGAAGTTCCTTTTAGGACTTTATCTTTTCCACAGAATATACATTCAGGCTGATACACTCTGGATGTGGAGGCCACTCTGCGCTGTCTCTTTGCGGTTCCACTATTCCCAGGCTCTTCATCCGACTTTTCAGCTGATATTCTTTTAAGGATCTCCAAATATCTTTCCAACGTAAAACGGCTTCTACATTGCCAGTGGTAGCTTATGTTGGGCACCTCATGCTCGTATAGACCTCCTGCAATCTGAAGAATTGGTGCATGACTCCTCACTTGGGTAGCATCAAGAAGAGTCGACCATAAGTTGTAGTCCTGCACTGTAACTAGGTTTCCTGCGTCTTTATCGTATGTATCAAAGTGTATGATTCATTTTTCTTTTCGGTCATCTGTAAAAACTACATGCCACATGCATCTTCATTGCCAGTGACCTGAAAGAGGAAGATAAGTACTGATTATTCATAAAAGTTGTCTGCAGCCTATATAAAGAACGATATGATGGAGGTTATTTTAACATCAAATAACTCTCTTAATATAATAGATACAGATCTCATACATCAAAAGTAAGCTCATAAGCTGGAAAATGTGAATTACTAGTCAGCCCATCAATCATGAACGATCACCTTACTGTAATGAAAGAAATTAAGTGCCATTAAAAAAACAGAAATCTTAAAGTTTATAATGTTTATAAGTAGTACAACAGAGGTTGCATTAGTTGGAAAGCTGGATCATCCTCTGATTATACCCAGACGGAGGGACTCCTTTGCGACCATTAATCTCTATTTTACTCCCATTTCCAATCCACCAGTGGCCAGCAAACACATTTAAGTTTCCTCCTCAACATCTAAGGTTATCTAGATGAAACAATTGCAATGCAATTACGCATTTTAAATATATTTAAATATCCTTGTCGGGAATCGACCCGGGAACTCGAGAATACAGCGCCACAGCTTAGTCCACTAGATTAACAGAGGTTGTATGAGACAATATAAATATAAATTTCATTGCACTCTAAATAGAGCGGGGGAAGAGGAAGATAATATTTATTCGAAAAATAAGAGAGAGAGAGAGAATAGGAGAAAACAGAAAAATTACCTTAGGAAGGCGAGAAGGAAAGTTATAGAAAAAATAATTTTACAAAGGATCTTTCTCTTGTAATATGTTGAATATTTGATGGATATTTTCTTTGTGCTAAAACAAAGAGAGAGTTACCTGATTGTCTTCTGTCTCTTACTATCACATATCCTACCCTTTGTAGACCTTGGCAGGTAACCATTTACAATTTTGTACTAAACTATAAAAGTATCTCATTTAATTGGTCATTTACCTTTAACCAATTAATAACATCTATATATGGCGTAGCTTTTTCATACTTTCTTCTGTTACCATCAGCCACTCTGGCAGCAAAATTTTGAAATTTTTGCACATTTTAGTAAAGTTTTGTTACGATCCCCAAAGAATTGCGTAATAGGAAAATATGCTTAATATCAAGGACTCACCTATAGCTTTTCTACTCTCTTTATCAAAATGATTCTTGTCGCGATGTGCTTTAGCACATATAGTCTCCACATGTTTATCAAATTGTAAAAAAGAGTCCATAATCATGCCGAAAGTTTTTACATATTTAGAGCGTTTCACACTTGTAGTTCCTACCTTAATAATTACATCTTCTGGTATACGGTCAATGTTATGTCTTGACTCAGAAAATATGAACTGAGTCTTACTAGCATTTAGTTTCTTACTAGCGTTTAGTTTTAAACCATTTACATCACAATCATTTCTTACTCGCAACATAGTTGTTTGCATCTGATGACGAGAGAATGCAATTTCGCAAAAGGCTGTATGTGAAGAAACTGTACATCATCTGCATACTGCACCATAATACCATTTACTACTACACTATTTACGTTATTTGTAAACATATTAAAAAGAATAGGACCGAGTACCGAACCTTGCAGTACTCCAAATTCTATTGCTTTCTTTGGGGATGCGTATAAATCTATTTTGACTGCTTGATAGCTGTTCAATAAATAGTTGGAGAACCAGAAATCATCTCTGTTATGCATTTTTAATTTCTGAAGTAGAAGAGAGTGAGAAGCACTATCAAAAGCCTTTGAGAGGTTACAGAGTACCAAAAGAGATATTTCATTCTTATCAATGTTACTATATATCTGTTCAGTAATCTATGATAAGGCTGTCTGAGTATAGATACATCTTTTAAAACCATGTTGTGTTTTTGGTAAAAGATTATTTGCTTCCATATATTCGTATAATTGGTCTGAACAATTTTTCCATTACCTTAGTTAAAACAGGGAGCAAAGAAATGTGACGATAATTTGAGGAGTCTTCAGCATTGCCACCTTTATATAAAGGACAAGCTACAGCACATTTCCAAACATCAGGAACTACACCTGTAACAAGAGAGGTTTCATTGACTACTGTCAAATATAGGGCCGTTACAGAAATTGAGTCTTTTATCGATTTATTTGAGATGCCGTTTACTCCATTAGCTGTCTTATTGTTGAGAGTCATTCCAGTTTTTACGACAGTAGCTATATCTGCTGGCTGAGCCGGAAAAGGAGAATTTGAAATAGCTAGAATATTAACATTGGAGTTGTTTTCAAGTAATGAAGAAGAAGAGCGAGTTTCTTGAAACACATTTTCCTACATTTGCAAAGTAACGATTAAATTTTACAGCAGATTCTTCCTTATTAACTACATTTGCACTCTGTGAGTTACTCTTTTTATTTGGTACGATTGTGCTTATAATGTCTCATAAATTATTTTTGCATACTCTTGCACTTTCAAGTTTATTTCGTGAGTATTTTGCTTTTTCAGAATGTAAAAGTATTTTTACTCGCCAATCAGATGCTTCATATAATTTAAGATTTCTTTTACTATATACATTATTCAAAACTTTCTTCAATTGATTTTTGTTACTCATTTCAGTTTTTATTTCATCTGTAAGTCAAGGAGCTGGTGGTTTGATAATTACCTTTGAGACTACTGGAGCACAAGAATTTAAGCTGGATGACAAGGACTTGCTCAAAAGTTTTACTTGTTCATTGACGTCATCTGTATTAAAAATAAGATTTAGCTGTGATACATAGTTCAGTGAATTATTATATAACATTTCTTGATAATAATGTTTTAAACTACTGAAAGTTTTTTTTGAAAGCTTTCTTTCAGGCTTCTTTAAATTTATTACAACTGATTTTAATTCATGATCAGAAATATGACAGTCAGCTACTACAGAATATAAAACTTTTTCTTTACAATTAGTGATAACTACATTCATGAGTGTTTTGCTTGTAGGGGGTAATACGAGTGGGTTTATTAATCAATTGTACAAAATTTAATGATTTGATTATTAAAATTAACTCTGCTTCAGGCTTCAATAAATCATCATTTAAATTACCTAGTCAAAACAAGCTTCTCTCAAGAGAAAATGCTGTAAACTATCATTAATATATTGCAATCTATTTGCCAGAGCCTTGGGATGTTTGAACGTGGCAGCTATTATAAGGGAAGGAAACTTTTGATACTGAACCTTTATCCAAACATCTTCCACTCAATCACATAAGGTAACTTTGTTCAGCATCTTGGCACTTTCTATATTATCTCTTACATATATACAAGAAGCCTTCTGGCTAGTACAGTGGTAACGCGCTGGCCTCGCATTCGCGAGGTCGATGGATCGCGCCTCATCCAGGCAAGCGAGTTTAAGCTGTTTACTGGGGAGGTTTGGCACCACAGTGGGGGGGTTAGGGCCTGTGCCAGCTGGTGACCGCCCTATGGATCCTCCATGACCCGTTCCACCCATCCGTGGGTGGAGAATCTAAAGCAACAATATATACAAGAACCATCACATCTATAGACATTATAAATGAGGATAAAAATTAAGCCTATCGGGTACAGTACCTCTTAACCATATCTCTATTACACATAAAATATAAATTCCTCTCTTCAGCAATAATATATTTTACCTCATCCAAACAGGAGAGTAGGGACCTAACATTTACATGTTCAATAATCAATTTGTCCATTTTAAATACAGTACATATACTATATAAAGTGGGTAAGACTCTTGTTTGCTTACACTCTTGGTCCCAGAGATTTTACTTTGTATGTTAGTACAATGTTTTCCATCAGGTACGCTACAATCAACGGCTTGAACTTCTGTGCCAAGTACCTAAAATATACAAAATTTACTTTTGTAAATTCTGGGTTAAAGCTGAGAGGAAGAAGATGATGCAGAATTTACTTTTGTGTCCCAGTTCATGACAATTTCCACATCGAAGCATGTGTTCAAGTCTACAGCCATTTCCTTGGTGGTTCAGTTCACCACACTTGTAACAGCCTCGTCGATTGTTTTTCTAAGCTGGTATGGATGCACCATAGCTATAGCGAGCTTGATTGACAGATGGATGTCAATCAACTTCTACAAGATGGCATCGTAAGGTTTTCGCTTTTTCGTCAGAGCCAGGTGTGGCTAATTATAGAAGAGGTGATGGCGTCCCTCATGTTCTAGACCCTGCCAACTCAACAATCATAGTGAATGTACTATTAGGTGTGAGGATCACTGGAAAACAGAATCTTCACGAGCTTTGATTAGGGCAGATTTATCCGTATCGCTGATTTCATTATATATATATATATATATATATATATATATATATATATATATATATATATATATATATATATATATATATATATATATATATATATATATATGTATGTGATGTATGTATGTATATGTTATGTGTGTGTGTGTGTGTGTGTGTGTGTGTGTGTGTGTGTGTGTGTGTGTGTGTGTGTGTGTGTATACCTAATGAAACTCGCGAAAATAGTAGTAGGCTCGTGACTCCCCGTCTCCTGGTCGGTTTCGTGTTTATATGTGTACTTATGTAGCATTCTTGTAAAAAAAGATACGAGGCAGTAAATTATGGGCTTCTAATCGGAAGGTCAAGTGGTAACACTCGCGACTTTGATATCTCAGGTCGAGGGTTCTCGGCTAGCCACGATCTGAGGTTTGAGAGCGTACTTGCCCAAACCAAAGTCCATTGCAAGAAGGCCCCGTCCTAGCCCTTGGTAGAGACGAGAGTCCGTGACCTCAAGTAGATCACAATCCGGAGGTTGAATACTGACACACAACATGAGTTTTCATGTGATCATAACAGTAGCTTTTAGCGATGAACCTCCGTGTTATCTAATTCTGATTGAAGGATTGCAATTTTTTTATACATATTTCGTGATCATATACATTTACTCTTATAAATTTGCGTTGTTATCTGTTAATGCGTTCTCTCTCTCTCTCTCTCTCTCTCTCTCTCTCTCTCTCTCTCTCTCTCTCTCTCTCTCTCTCTCTCTCTCTCTCTCTCTCTCTCTCTCTCTCTCTCTCTCTCTCTCTCTCTCTCTCTCTCTCTCTCTATCTATGTCTCTACCTATTTCTATGTCCATTTATCTATCTATCTGTCTGTCTTCGATATTAAATTTAGATGATATAAACGATATAATCATTAAGGACTAAGATCTTTATATATGAAATTCTTACTAATAATATTACAAGTGGCACATCACGAGTTCAGTCTTTTATATATATATATATATATATATATATATATATATATATATATATATATATATATATATATATATATATATATATATATATATATATATATATATATATATATATATATATATATATATATATATATATATATATATATATATATATATATATATATATGTATATATATATATATATATATATATATATGTATGTATGTATGTATGTATATATATATATATATATATATATATATATATATATATATATATATATATATATATATATATATATATATATATATATATATATATATATATATATATATATATATATATATATATATATATATATATATATATATATATATATATATATATATATGTATGTATGTATGTATGTGTGCGTGTGTGCGTGCGTGCGTGTGATTACCTAATTGTGATTACCTAATTGTGTTTACGGGAAAGAGCCCAAAGCTCGCATCTTCCCGTCTCCTGATCGGTTCCATTTTATACTTAGTGATACTTATCATACCTGTCCTTAAAACTATGGATTGAGATAGCATTAACTACCTCCTCGCTTAGCGAATTCCAATTATCAACTACTCTTACACTGAAAAAGTATTTCCTTACATCCTGCGAAGAAGTTTTCTTACGAAGCTTCAAACTATGACCTCTAGTTCTAGAGCCAGCCATATCAAAATATCGATCCCTATCCACTCTATCATAACCATGAAGGAATTTAAAGACTGTCACCATATCCCCCCTCACTCTTCTAGCTTCGAGTGATGGTAAGTCTAATTCCCTCAGCCTCTCATCATAACTGAGATTGCGTATTTCTGGCACCAGTTTCGTGGCATGTCTTTGAACTTTTTCAAGCTTAGCTATGTGCTTTTTCAAGTGCGGATTCCAAAAGGGGGCTGCATATTCGAGATTTGGCCTCACATAGGTTAAATAAATATTTCTGAACATTTCCTTGTCCATGTGCCTGAAGGCTACCCTTACATTTGATAAGAATGCATATGCTGCCCTTACTATGCCATTTATATGTATTTCTGGAGACAAATCTGCCAGTATGTTTACTCCTAGATCTCTCTCATTTTCTGTCTCTTGAAGTTGTACTCCAGCCACCGAGTAGTCAAGCTTGGGCCTTCTTGCACTGGTACCCATTCTCATTACATTACATTTTGAAGTATTGAATTTCATTAGCCACTTTTCTGACCACTCATGCAGATTATTTAGATCCTCCTGAAGTTCTCTACCATTGTTCTCGTTTTTTACTTTCTTCACAATCTTTGCATCATCTGCAAACATATTCATGAATGGATTTACAGACTCTGGTAGGTCATTTACATATACAAGGAACAAAAGTGGCCCTAAAACTGAACCCTGTGGAACTCCACTACTAACTCTTCTCCATTCAGACACTGAGTGTCTTACTCTAACCCTCTGTTCCCTTCCTTCTAAGTAAGTTTTTATCCATTCCAAAACATTTCCACCTATTCTAGCCATTGATTGCAGCTTCCTAATAAGTCTCCCATGTGGAACAGTGTCAAACACTTTCTGGAAGTCTAGGAATATGCAATCTGCCCAGCCCTCTCTTTCCTGTAAGATTTGGCTTACCTCATCATAAAATTCTAATAAGTTTGTAACTGTTAATCTACCTTCTCTGAAGCCATGTTGCCTCACTGACAAAAAGTTGAAGGATTCCAAGTGAAGAGAGATATGTTTCCTTAGTAGTTTCTCCATAACTTTGCAAACTATGCTGGTCAAGGAAACAGGCCTATAGTTCAGAGCCGTATCCCTCCTTCCCTTTTTGAAGATAGGTATCACATTTGCTTGTTTCCAGCATCTTGGAATCTCCCCCGACTCCAGTAACTCCTTAAATATGATACTTAGTGCCACTGATATTGTGTTTGCGCATTTTTTAAGCACATGAGGGGATATGTCATCAGGACCTGTAGCTTTATGAACATCTAAATCCATCAGCGCTTTGCATACCTCTGTGGCTGTAAGGTTGATGTTCTCTAATACTGGCCTTTGAGCTTCTATCACTGCAATCTGAGGGGGTGGGGTATTTTCTACAGTAAATACTGACTGAAACTCCTTGTTCAATTCTTTGCAGATCTCTTCATCCGTCTCAGTGATGCTTCCATCCGCTCTCTTTAGCCTTAAAACCTGTTATTTTACCTTTAGTTTTCCTCTGATAAAGCTGTGGAAAAGCTTTGGATTTTCCTTAGCCTTCCTGGTGATGTCCCTCTCATAATCTCTCTCTGCCTCTCTCCTTTTACTTAGGTAGTCATTTCTTGCTCTTTTGTAGGTTTGCCAGGCATTTATGTTTTTTCTCCTCCTATACCTTTTCCAGCATTTGTCTCTCCACTCCTTAGCTCTTTTACACCCATTATCGAACCATTTCTCTCTGGCATGAATTACACCTACTTTGGTGACAGGTATGCAGCAATCTACTATCTTCCCATATTTCTCACAAAAGATGTCATACATTTCTTGTACAGATTTGTTGTAAAATAAGGTTCTCCAGTCAATAACTGCAAAAAGCTCATTCACTTTGATGTAATCTCCTTTCGGATAGTTCCTCCTCATGTCCTCAGTGCCTCTACTCTCAGGAAGAATATCTTCAATGATATACTCCATCAACAACACACAGTGGTTACTCTTTCCAATTGGTGGTTCATACTCAATTTTTTCAATATCCAACACATTATCTGTGAACACTAGATCAAGTAGTGATGGCTCATCCCCACCCCTGGCCCTTGTTGGTTCCATTACATGTTGGTGTAGGAAATTCCCTTGTACGCAATCTAGGAATCTTGCCCCGAATGAGTCCTCACCACTGTGTGGGTCAAGATTTATCCAATCTATCTCTTTATGATTAAAGTCTCCCATAATCAAAATCCTACATTTTTTTTTCCCGTGCCATGTTAACAACTGAGTTTATGACTTCAGTAGTACCTATATGACTTTCCTCATAAACTTCAAGCCTATTTTGGTTCCTTGGTGGGTTGTATACAACAGTTATTATAATGCTCTCTGACCCAGTATTTATGCGAGCAACAAGAAATTCCTTGAACTCACTTTCTATAGCCAAGTTTATTTCTTCAACTTGAATCCTTTCACTTATGAGCAGTGCTATCCCTCCACCAGTCCTCTCAGATCTTTCAACCCTTAGTATTCTGAAACCCTTAGGAAAAACTGTGACACTGTTTATGTCCTCACTCAACTTAGTCTCTGTAATTGCTACTATATCTGCCTTACTGTTGTGAATCCTATCTTTTAATTCTACTGCCTTACCAGCTAATCCATCAGCATTTGTGTATAACAATCTTAATGAGGCCCTGTCCCCTGATCTTCTGGCATTATCTTTTTTATCTCCCCTTTGTCTGGAAGAACTCTGTAATGAAAATTTTTCTTCTCTTCTTCATTTCTTTCATCATTTAACCTTCTTGCCTCTTGCAACAAGTTTTTGATCTTTCCCATCTCTTCCTGTGTTCTGTATTGTCTAATGAACACTTCTTTGAATTTTTGAAGGTCTTTTAGACTTTTTTTTCTCAACAATATTTCCCTACATGTTTCCCCTCTCTCAAAGGTTACTTTTGTTGGTCTCGGCTTTCCTTCCCTCGAATATTTACCTAGTTGGTGTATGTTTACAATATCCTCGGGACCACATACTACTCCAAGCTTTCTTATCAGGTCTACAACCCTAGCTTTATTTTCTTCAAGTCTCCTCTGCGTGTGTCTTTGTGTTACAAAAAAGCATCTCTGCTGTGCAAATGTCATTGGAATCACTGTTTTGCCTTAAAAAAAATATTCAACATCTTCCTTCCTTTTCTCTATGGTTGGAGGTGCTGGACATTCAACACGTCAAATAAAAGTAGCATTTTTTTCTATTTCTTTCTTTCTTTTTCTTGCAGGTTCTGAGGATTGCTAGTTTTCTCCCATTTTCTTGCAGGTTCTGAGGAATTCTACGTTGGAACCAGTTTGAGATTCATTCACAAAACTAGTTTTTTTTCTTCTATTTTCTTCCACAGACAGGAATTTAGTAGGAGGCAAACACTCAGGCACGAAATTAATTAAACTCACCCGTACATCACGCCGGGAGCACTGAAGAATAAGCTATGTGCGCTTTTATTTTTAGGATGGGATAGATAGGAGGAGAAAAAAGAGGAGGGGATTAAGGATGTAAGGGAATTGGAGGGAAAAGCACGAAAATTAAATAAAGTAAGAGATAAAAAGAGAGGGGCAGACCCTCGTGCTAAGTTTTGATCTGGAATTCAGATACTTTTCCGTTGTATGTTTCTGCCATCGAGCCTCTATTTATTCTCTATCAGCGAACGATGTTGGAAAGAGTTGCCAAGTCGTGTATTTTTGGGAAAGTGGCACCTCTGTCAAAGAGAGAAGTTAAACGTTGTAACTACAACGGACCCAGAGTTGGGAGAGGATGCGTACAAGACATTCCTTTTGGAAGTGAAAAGATACTAATCTTAAATTGTGTGGATGGAAAGCTCCTTTACAAGCTTGGGTTAAATGTTCAAACTTTTCCTTTAAATCCTTCTTTATTATAGCCGAGTAGTTTGCTTCTCCTGATATGACATTATTCATATCGGACACGACTAGAATACCTAAATATTGTAAAGGAACGAATATGGCATAAAATATTTTTCCAGTGGGTAGGGAAAGCGAGTGAACTTATTTGGAAAAAGGTCTTGATATTTTTCGTAGGAAATTATGTAGAGATTATTTTTGTAACGTGGGCAGAAGATTAGTGTTAACATTAATATAGGTGAGGCATATTTGTATTACCACTGCTTTCATATGGGCATGAAGAAAAAGGCACCAGTGCCAGACCTGAGGAAGAGCTTCGTTCCAGATACGTTCTCGTAAGTATGAAGGACTAGGTAGTTCGTACCATCATTGACATTCTTGAGGTTACTCTAGAGAAAGCTATCGTGTCCAGTGTCTCTCTCTCTCTCTCTCTCTCTCTCTCTCTCTCTCTCTCTCTCTCTCTCTCTCTCTCTCTCTCTCTCTCTCTCTCTCTCTCTCTCTCTCTCTCTCTCTCTCTCTCTCTCTCTCTGGCGTGTTTCGTCCTACGCATTTCGGGCTCAAAAGAAAGAAAAAGAAAGTGGTCATCCACTTGGCAGGCAAGTCTAGACGTTGGTGGATATGATAATACGCCTTGACATACATTTGGTAGATACAGGATATCATCCCTGTTTCACTTCCCTTTCATAATCTCCATATATACTGTAGATAATATATAGAAAATTTTTACTTTGTCATTATAGATTAGCTAAAAGTACTCAGCTTGCATCAACTCTTTGACTCTCAGCTGCTATCGTGTTGCCTTCAATTAACTCTTGCCAAAGGTAAAGATAATAAGTATTTGGAAAAGGTGCTGAAGATATCGCTAAAGTATTACAGATTTCTAGCACAATTTTTTTTTTTTATGATGGCATTTGTGATTGCAAATGACAACCTCAGCTTATGTATAGATATTTTTTTTTAGTGATGATTTCCTGTTGATATGTTAAATACAATATTAAAATCCAACATTTCCTAATTGGGAAAAATTGCGTAAGGCGTTTGACGCTAGAGCCACTAGAGTATTTTCTGCGTATCTTGTACGATCCGACTTATGCATTTGTATTACATTGACCTTATTCAAATGGTATCCCCTCTGCTGGTGGAAGGGGCTGAGCGGGGTTGTTGTGTATGGGGGGGGGGAAGAAAAGTGGGTTCCAGCTGAAATGGTTGCAAAGGTTTAGGTATTCAACAGCCTTTTCGTTTTAAGTCTTGATGCCCCGGGACAGCTGAAGCCGTGACTTCATACCCCGATTTCTAAGATTTCAAGTAAAAAAGATGTCATAGCAGTGAAAGACATTGCATATGCTTTTGTGCATTTCCGAATTACGTTCAAGGGACTTAGCCCCATACTTGTAACTCCCCCTTGTACTGGTTACACTTTTTTTTCGCTTAGCAAAGTATAATTATGAACTATTCTTGCTCAGCTTCAATCTATCATCTCTATTTACGGAGTCACCTGTATTATTAATTACCTAATTTTAATTACCTAATTGTGTTTACGGGAAAGAGCCCAAAGCTCGTATCTTCCCGTCTCCTGATCGGTTCCATTTTATACTTAGTGATACTTATCATACCTGTCCTTAAAACTATGGATTGCGATAGCATTGACTACCTCCTCGCTTTGCCAATTCCAATTATCAACTAGTCTAACACTGAAAAAGTATTTCCTTACATCCTGCAAAGAAGTTTTCTTACGAAGCTTCAAACTATGACCTCTAGTTCTAGAGCCTGCCATATCAAAAAATCGATCCCTATCCACTCCATCATAACCATGAAGGAATTTAAAGACTGTCACCATATCCCCCCTCAATCTTCTAGCTTCGAGTGATGGTAAGTCTAATTCCCTCAGCCTCTCATCATAACTGAGATTGCGTATTTCTGGCACCAGTTTCGTGGCATGTCTTTGAACTTTTTCAAGCTTAGGTTTGTGCTTTTTCAAGTGCGGATTCCAAAAGCGGGCTGCATATTCGAGTTTGGCCTCACATAGGTTACATAAATATTTCTGAACGTTTCCTTGTCCATGTGCCTGAAGGCTACCCTTACATTTGATAAGAATGAATATGCTGCCCTTACTATGCCATTTATATGTATTTCTGGAGACAAATCTGCCAGTATGTTTACTCCTAGATCTCTCTCATTTTTTGTCTCTTGAAGTTGTACTCCAGCCACCGAGTAGTCAAGCTTGGGCCTTCTTGTACTTGTACCCATTCTCATTACCTTACATTTTGAAGTATTGAATTTCATTAGCCAATTTTCTGACCACTCCTGCAGACTATTTAGATCTTCATGAAGTTCTCTACCATTGTTCTCGTTTCTTACTTTCTTCACAATCTTTGCATCATCTGCAAACATATTCATGAATGAATTTACAGACTCTGGTAGGTCATTTACATATACAAGGAACAAAAGTGGCCCTAAAACTGAACACTGTGGAACTCCACTACTAACTCTTCTCCATTCAGACACTGAGTGTCTTACTCTAACCCTCTGTTCCCTTCCTTCTAAGTCCACCTATTCTAGCCATTGCTTGCAGCTTCCTAATAAGTCTCCCATTGTGTGTGTGTGATTACCTAATTGTGATTACCTAATTGTGTTTACGGGAAAGAGCCCAAAGCTCGTATCTTCCCGTCTCCTGATCGGTTCCATTTTATACTTAGTGATACTTATCATACCTGTCCTTAAAACTATGGATTGCGATAGCATTGACTACCTCCTCGCTTAGCCAATTCCAATTATCAACTAGTCTAACACTGAAAAAGTATTTCCTTACATCCTGCAAAGAAGTTTTCTTACGAAGCTTCAAACTATGACCTCTAGTTCTAGAGCCTGCCATATCAAAAAATCGATCCCTATCCACTCCATCATAACCATGAAGGAATTTAAAGACTGTCACCATATCCCCCCTCAATCTTCTAGCTTCGAGTGATGGTAAGTCTAATTCCCTCAGCCTCTCATCATAACTGAGATTGCGTATTTCTGGCACCAGTTTCGTGGCATGTCTTTGAACTTTTTCAAGCTTAGGTTTGTGCTTTTTCAAGTGCGGATTCCAAAAGCGGGCTGCATATTCGAGTTTGGCCTCACATAGGTTACATAAATATTTCTGAACATTTCCTTGTCCATGTGCCTGAAGGCTACCCTTACATTTGATAAGAATGAATATGCTGCCCTTACTATGCCATTTATATGTATTTCTGGAGACAAATCTGCCAGTATGTTTACTCCTAGATCTCTCTCATTTTCTGTCTCTTGAAGTTGTACTCCAGCCACCGAGTAGTCAAGCTTGGGCCTTCTTGCACTTGTACCCATTCTCATTACCTTACATTTTGAAGTATTGAATTTCATTAGCCAATTTTCTGACCACTCCTGCAGACTATTTAGATCTTCATGAAGTTCTCTACCATTGTTCTCGTTTCTTACTTTCTTCACAATCTTTGCATCATCTGCAAACATATTCATGAATGAATTTACAGACTCTGGTAGGTCATTTACATATACAAGGAACAAAAGTGGCCCTAAAACTGAACACTGTGGAACTCCACTACTAACTCTTCTCCATTCAGACACTGAGTGTCTTACTCTAACCCTCTGTTCCCTTCCTTCTAAGTCCACCTATTCTAGCCATTGCTTGCAGCTTCCTAATAAGTCTCCCATTGTGTGTGTGTGTGTGATTACCTAATTGTGATTACCTAATTGTGTTTACGGGAAAGAGCCCAAAGCTCGTATCTTCCCGTCTCCTGATCGGTTCCATTTTATACTTAGTGATACTTATCATACCTGTCCTTAAAACTATGGATTGCGATAGCATTGACTACCTCCTCGCTTAGCCAATTCCAATTATCAACTAGTCTAACACTGAAAAAGTATTTCCTTACATCCTGCAAAGAAGTTTTCTTACGAAGCTTCAAACTATGACCTCTAGTTCTAGAGCCTGCCATATCAAAAAATCGATCCCTATCCACTCCATCATAACCATGAAGGAATTTAAAGACTGTCACCATATCCCCCCTCAATCTTCTAGCTTCGAGTGATGGTAAGTCTAATTCCCTCAGCCTCTCATCATAACTGAGATTGCGTATTTCTGGCACCAGTTTCGTGGCATGTCTTTGAACTTTTTCAAGCTTAGGTTTGTGCTTTTTCAAGTGCGGATTCCAAAAGCGGGCTGCATATTCGAGTTTGGCCTCACATAGGTTACATAAATATTTCTGAACATTTCCTTGTCCATGTGCCTGAAGGCTACCCTTACATTTGATAAGAATGAATATGCTGCCCTTACTATGCCATTTATATGTATTTCTGGAGACAAATCTGCCAGTATGTTTACTCCTAGATCTCTCTCATTTTCTGTCTCTTGAAGTTGTACTCCAGCCACCGAGTAGTCAAGCTTGGGCCTTCTTGCACTTGTACCCATTCTCATTACCTTACATTTTGAAGTATTGAATTTCATTAGCCAATTTTCTGACCACTCCTGCAGACTATTTAGATCTTCATGAAGTTCTCTACCATTGTTCTCGTTTCTTACTTTCTTCACAATCTTTGCATCATCTGCAAACATATTCATGAATGAATTTACAGACTCTGGTAGGTCATTTACATATACAAGGAACAAAAGTGGCCCTAAAACTGAACACTGTGGAACTCCACTACTAACTCTTCTCCATTCAGACACTGAGTGTCTTACTCTAACCCTCTGTTCCCTTCCTTCTAAGTCCACCTATTCTAGCCATTGCTTGCAGCTTCCTAATAAGTCTCCCATTGTGTGTGTGTGTGATTACCTAATTGTGATTACCTAATTGTGTTTACGGGAAAGAGCCCAAAGCTCGTATCTTCCCGTCTCCTGATCGGTTCCATTTTATACTTAGTGATACTTATCATACCTGTCCTTAAAACTATGGATTGCGATAGCATTGACTACCTCCTCGCTTAGCCAATTCCAATTATCAACTAGTCTAACACTGAAAAAGTATTTCCTTACATCCTGCAAAGAAGTTTTCTTACGAAGCTTCAAACTATGACCTCTAGTTCTAGAGCCTGCCATATCAAAAAATCGATCCCTATCCACTCCATCATAACCATGAAGGAATTTAAAGACTGTCACCATATCCCCCCTCAATCTTCTAGCTTCGAGTGATGGTAAGTCTAATTCCCTCAGCCTCTCATCATAACTGAGATTGCGTATTTCTGGCACCAGTTTCGTGGCATGTCTTTGAACTTTTTCAAGCTTAGGTTTGTGCTTTTTCAAGTGCGGATTCCAAAAGCGGGCTGCATATTCGAGTTTGGCCTCACATAGGTTACATAAATATTTCTGAACATTTCCTTGTCCATGTGCCTGAAGGCTACCCTTACATTTGATAAGAATGAATATGCTGCCCTTACTATGCCATTTATATGTATTTCTGGAGACAAATCTGCCAGTATGTTTACTCCTAGATCTCTCTCATTTTCTGTCTCTTGAAGTTGTACTCCAGCCACCGAGTAGTCAAGCTTGGGCCTTCTTGCACTTGTACCCATTCTCATTACCTTACATTTTGAAGTATTGAATTTCATTAGCCAATTTTCTGACCACTCCTGCAGACTATTTAGATCTTCATGAAGTTCTCTACCATTGTTCTCGTTTCTTACTTTCTTCACAATCTTTGCATCATCTGCAAACATATTCATGAATGAATTTACAGACTCTGGTAGGTCATTTACATATACAAGGAACAAAAGTGGCCCTAAAACTGAACACTGTGGAACTCCACTACTAACTCTTCTCCATTCAGACACTGAGTGTCTTACTCTAACCCTCTGTTCCCTTCCTTCTAAGTCCACCTATTCTAGCCATTGCTTGCAGCTTCCTAATAAGTCTCCCATTGTGTGTGTGTGTGATTACCTAATTGTGATTACCTAATTGTGTTTACGGGAAAGAGCCCAAAGCTCGTATCTTCCCGTCTCCTGATCGGTTCCATTTTATACTTAGTGATACTTATCATACCTGTCCTTAAAACTATGGATTGCGATAGCATTGACTACCTCCTCGCTTAGCCAATTCCAATTATCAACTAGTCTAACACTGAAAAAGTATTTCCTTACATCCTGCAAAGAAGTTTTCTTACGAAGCTTCAAACTATGACCTCTAGTTCTAGAGCCTGCCATATCAAAAAATCGATCCCTATCCACTCCATCATAACCATGAAGGAATTTAAAGACTGTCACCATATCCCCCCTCAATCTTCTAGCTTCGAGTGATGGTAAGTCTAATTCCCTCAGCCTCTCATCATAACTGAGATTGCGTATTTCTGGCACCAGTTTCGTGGCATGTCTTTGAACTTTTTCAAGCTTAGGTTTGTGCTTTTTCAAGTGCGGATTCCAAAAGCGGGCTGCATATTCGAGTTTGGCCTCACATAGGTTACATAAATATTTCTGAACATTTCCTTGTCCATGTGCCTGAAGGCTACCCTTACATTTGATAAGAATGAATATGCTGCCCTTACTATGCCATTTATATGTATTTCTGGAGACAAATCTGCCAGTATGTTTACTCCTAGATCTCTCTCATTTTCTGTCTCTTGAAGTTGTACTCCAGCCACCGAGTAGTCAAGCTTGGGCCTTCTTGCACTTGTACCCATTCTCATTACCTTACATTTTGAAGTATTGAATTTCATTAGCCAATTTTCTGACCACTCCTGCAGACTATTTAGATCTTCATGAAGTTCTCTACCATTGTTCTCGTTTCTTACTTTCTTCACAATCTTTGCATCATCTGCAAACATATTCATGAATGAATTTACAGACTCTGGTAGGTCATTTACATATACAAGGAACAAAAGTGGCCCTAAAACTGAACACTGTGGAACTCCACTACTAACTCTTCTCCATTCAGACACTGAGTGTCTTACTCTAACCCTCTGTTCCCTTCCTTCTAAGTCCACCTATTCTAGCCATTGCTTGCAGCTTCCTAATAAGTCTCCCATTGTGTGTGTGTGATTACCTAATTGTGATTACCTAATTGTGTTTACGGGAAAGAGCCCAAAGCTCGTATATTCCCGTCTCCTGATCGGTTCCATTTTATACTTAGTGATACTTATCATACCTGTCCTTAAAACTATGGATTGAGATAGCATTAACTACCTCCTCGCTTAGCCAATTCCAATTATCAACTACTCTTACACTGAAAAAGTATTTCCTTACATCCTGCAAAGAAGTTTTCTTACGAAGCTTCAAACTATGACCTCTAGTTCTAGAGCCAGCCATATCAAAATATCGATCCCTATCCACTCTATCATAACCATGAAGGAATTTAAAGAGTCACCATATCCCTCCTCACTCTTCTAGCTTCGAGTGATGGTAAGTCTAATTCCCTCAGCCTCTCATCATAACTGAGATTGCGTATTTCTGGCACCAGTTTCGTGGCATGTCTTTGAACTTTTTCAAGCTTAGCTATGTACTTTTTCAAGTGCGGATTCCAAAAGAGGGCTGCATATTCGAGTTTTGGCCTCACATAGGTTAAATAAATATTTCTGAACATTTCCTTGTCCATGTGCCTGAAGGCTACCCTTACATTTGATAAGAATGCATATGCTGCCCTTACTATGCCATTTATATGTATTTCTGGAGACAAATCTGCCAGTATGTTTACTCCTAGATCTCTCTCATTTTCTGTCTCTTGAAGTTGTACTCCAGCCACCGAGTAGTCAAGCTTGGGCCTTCTTGCACTTGTACCCATTCTCATTACATTACATTTTGAAGTATTGAATTTCATTAGCCACTTTTCTGACCACTCCTGCAGACTATTTAGATCTTCATGAAGTTCTCTACCATTGTTCTCGTTTCTTACTTTCTTCACAATCTTTGCATCATCTGCAAACATATTCATGAATGAATTTACAGACTCTGGTAGGTCATTTACATATACAAGGAACAAAAGTGGCCCTAAAACTGAACACTGTGGAACTCCACTACTAACTCTTCTCCATTCAGACACTGAGTGTCTTACTCTAACCCTCTGTTCCCTTCCTTCTAAGTCCACCTATTCTAGCCATTGCTTGCAGCTTCCTAATAAGTCTCCCATTGTGTGTGTGTGATTACCTAATTGTGATTACCTAATTGTGTTTACGGGAAAGAGCCCAAAGCTCGTATCTTCCCGTCTCCTGATCGGTTCCATTTTATACTTAGTGATACTTATCATACCTGTCCTTAAAACTATGGATTGCGATAGCATTGACTACCTCCTCGCTTAGCCAATTCCAATTATCAACTAGTCTAACACTGAAAAAGTATTTCCTTACATCCTGCAAAGAAGTTTTCTTACGAAGCTTCAAACTATGACCTCTAGTTCTAGAGCCAGCCATATCAAAATATCGATCCCTATCCACTCTATCATAACCATGAAGGAATTTAAAGACTGTCACCATATCCCCCCTCAATCTTCTAGCTTCGAGTGATGGTAAGTCTAATTCCCTCAGCCTCTCATCATAACTGAGATTGCGTATTTCTGGCACCAGTTTCGTGGCATGTCTTTGAACTTTTTCAAGCTTAGCTATGTGCTTTTTCAAGGGCGGATTCCAAAAGGGGGCTGCATATTCGAGTTTTGGCCTCACATATGGTAAATAAATATTTCTGAACATTTCCTTGTCCATGTGCCTGAAGGCTACCCTTACATTTGATAAGAATGAATATGCTGCCCTTAATATGCCATTTATATGTATTTCTGGAGACAAATCTGCCAGTATGTTTACTCCTAGATCTCTCTCATTTTCTGTCTCTTGAAGTTGTACTCCAGCCACCGAGTAGTCAAGCTTGGGCCTTCTTGCACTTGTACCCATTCTCATTACCTTACATTTTGAAGTATTGAATTTCATTAGCCAATTTTCTGATCACTCCTGCAGACTATTTAGATTTTCATGAAGTTCTCTACCATTGTTCTCGTTTCTTACTTTCTTCACAATCTTTGCATCATCTGCAAACATATTCATGAATGAATTTACAGACTCTGGTAGGTCATTTACATATACAAGGAACAAAAGTGGCCCTAAAACTGAACACTGTGGAACTCCACTACTAACTCTTCTCCATTCAGACACTGAGTGTCTTACTCTAACCCTCTGTTCCCTTCCTTCTAAGTAAGTTTTTATCCATTCCAAAACATTTCCACCTATTCTAGCCATTGCTTGCAGCTTCCAAATAAGTCTCCCATTGTGTGTGTGTGATTACGTAATTGTGATTACCTAATTGTGTTTACGGGAAAGAGCCCAAAGCTCGTATCTTCCCGTCTCCTGATCAGTTCCATTTTAGACTTAGTGATACTTATCATACCTGTCCTTAAAACTATGGATTGAGATAGCATTAACTACTTCCTCGCTTAGCCAATTCCAATTATCAACTACTCTTACACTGAAAAAGTATTTCCTTACATCCTGCAAAGAAGTTTTCTTACGAAGCTTCAAACTATGACCTCTAGTTCTAGAGCCAGCCATATCAAAATATCGATCCCTATCCACTCTATCATAACCATGAAGGAATTTAAAGAGTCACCATATCCCCCCTCACTCTTCTAGCTTCGAGTGATGGTAAGTCTAATTCCCTCAGCCTCTCATCATAACTGAGATTGCGTATTTCTGGCACCAGTTTCGTGGCATGTCTTTGAACTTTTTCAAGCTTAGCTATGTGCTTTTTCAAGTGCGGATTCCAAAAGGGGGCTGCATATTCGAGTTTTGGCCTCACATAGGTTAAATAAATATTTCTGAACATTTCCTTGTCCATGTGCCTGAAGGCTACCCTTACATTTGATAAGAATGCATATGCTGCCCTTACTATGCCATTTATATGTATTTCTGGAGACAAATCTGCCAGTATGTTTACTCCTAGATCTCTCTCATTTTCTGTCTCTTGAAGTTGTACTCCAGCCACCGAGTAGTCAAGCTTGGGCCTTCTTGCACTTGTACCCATTCTCATTACATTACATTTTGAAGTATTGAATTTCATTAGCCACTTTTCTGACCACTCATGCAGATTATTTAGATCCTCCTGAAGTTCTCTACCATTGTTCTCGTTTTTTACTTTCTTCACAATCATCTGCAAACATATTCATGAATGAATTTACAGACTCTGGTAGGTCATTTACATATACAAGGAACAAAAGTGGCCCTAAAACTGAACCCTGTGGAACTCCACTACTAACTCGTCTCCATTCAGACACTGAGTGTCTTACTGTAGCCCTCTGTTCCCTTCCTTCTAAGTAAGTTTTTATCCATTCCAAAACATTTCCACCTATTCTAGCCATTGATTGCAGCTTCCTAATAAGTCTCCCATGTGGAACAGTGTCAAACGCTTTCTGGAAGTCTAGGAATATGCAATCTGCCCAGCCCTCTCTTTCCTGTAAGATTTGGCTTACCTCATCATAAAATTCTAATAAGTTTGTTACTGTTGATCTACCTTCTCTGAAGCCATGTTGCCTCACTGACAAAAAGTTGAAGGATTCCAAATGAAGAGAGATATGTTTCCTTAGTAGTTTCTCCATAACTTTGCAAACTATGCTGGTCAAGGAAACTGGTCTATAGTTCAGAGCCGTATCCCTCCTTCCCTTTTTGAAGATAGGTATCACATTTGCTTGTTTCCAGCATCTTGGAATCTCCCCCGACTCCAGTGACTCCTTAAATATGATATTTAGTGCCACTGATATTGTGTTTGCGCAACTTTTAAGCACATGAGGGGATATGTCATCAGGACCTGTAGCTTTATGAACATCTAAATCCATCAGCGCTTTGCATACTCTGTGGCTGTAAGGTTGATGTTCTCTAATACCGGCCCTTGAGCTTCTATCACTGCAATCTGAGGGGGTGGGGTATTTTCTACTGTAAATACTGACTGGAACTCCTTGTTCAATTCTTTGCAGATCTCTTCATCCGTCTCAGTGATGCTTCCATCCGCTCTCTTTAGCCTTAAAACCTGTTCTTTTATCTTCAGTTTTCCTCTGATAAAGCTGTGGAAAAGCTTGGATTTTCTTTAGCCTTCCTGGTGATGTCCCTCTCATAGTCTCTCTCTGCCTCTCTCCTTTTACTTAGGTAGTCATTTCTTGCTCTTTTGTAGGTTTGCCAGGCATTTATGTTTTTTCTCCTCCTATACCTTTTCCAGCATTTGTCTCTCCACTCCTTAGCTCTTTTACACCCATTATCGAACCATTTCTCTCTGGCATGAATTACACCTACTTTGGTGACAGGTATGCAGCAATCTACTATCTTCCCATACTTCTCACAAAAGATGTCATACATTTCTTGTACAGATTTGTTGTAAAATAAGGTTCTCCAGTCAATAACTGCAAAAAGCTCATTCATTTTGATGTAATCTCCTTTCGGATAGTTCCTCCTCATGTCCCCAGTGCCTCTACTCTCAGGAGGAATATCTTCAATGATATACTCCATCAACAACACACAGTGGTCACTCTTTCCAATTGGTGGTTCATACTCAAATTTTTCAATATCCAACACATTATCTGTGAACACTAGATATAGTAGTGATGGCTCATCCCCACCCCTGGCCCTTGTTGGTTCCATTACATGTTGGTGTAGGAAATTCCCTTGTACGCAATCTAGGAATCTTGCCCCGAATGAGTCCTCACCACTGTGTGGGTCAAGATTTATCCAATCTATCTCTTTATGATTAAAGTCTCCCATAATCAAAATCCCACATTTTTTCCCCGTGCCATGTTAACAACTGAGTTTATAACTTCAATAGTACCTATATGACTTTCCTCATAAACTTCAAGCCTATTTTGGTTCCTTGGTGGGTTGTATACAGCAGTTATTATAATGCTCTCTGACCCAGTATTTATGCGAGCAACAAGAAATTTTTTGAACTCACTTTCTATAGCCAAGTTTATTTCTTCGACTTGAATCCTTTCACTTATGAGCAGTGCTATCCCTCCACCAGTCCTCTCAGATCTTTCAACCCTTAGTATTCTGAAACCCTTAGGAAAAACTGTGACACTGTTTATGTCCTCACTCAACTTAGTCTCTGTAATTGCTACTATATCTGCCTTACTGTTGTGAATCCTATCTTTTAATTCTACTGCCTTACCAGCTAATCCATCAGCATTTGTGTATAACAATCTTAATGAGGCCCCATCTCCTGATCTTCTGTCATTATCTTCTTTATCTCCCCTTTGTCTGGAAGAACTCTGTAATGAAAATTTTTCTTCTCTTCTTCATTTCTTTCATCATTTAACCTTCTTGCCTCTTGCAACAAGTTTTTGATCTTTCCCATCTCTTCCTGTGTTCTGTATTGTCTAATGAACACTTCTTTGAATTCTTGAAGGTCTTTTAGACTTTTTTTTCTCAACAATATTTCTCTACATGTTTCCCCTCTCTCAAAGGTTACTTTTGTTGGTCTCGGCTTTCCTTCCCTCGAATATTTACCTAATTGGTGTATGTTTACAATATCATCAGGACCACATACTACTCCAAGCTTTCTTATCAGGTCTACAACCCTAGCTTTATTTTCTTCAAGTCTCCCCTGCCATGTTGGCTCCTGGGACTCGCTTATGCCTGAGATTACCACTGACTTCTCCTTATCAAGTGCCTGTCTGATGAGTGGGTTTGCCCTTTCCATCACAACGTCTTTCATTTTTTCGATTACTGTTTCTTTATAGTCAACTGTTTGTATGTTTTCCAGTGCCACCACCTTTACAGCCTCTTTTACTTCCACATTCCCCTTTAGTGCATCAGCAAAGGAAATTTTCATGGCATCATTTTCCATATTCAGCTCCTGGAACTCTTTTCTGAACTGTTCAATGTTTTCCTTAATCTGGACATTCCAAGCAGCAATCTCGTCTCTCTCAGAAGAGAGCAGTGAACTAACATCTAATTCCTTTAGGTTGTCATTCAGCTGTTTGTGTTTATCTTCTTGTTTAGAAAGTCTAGATTCTAGTTGACTCTTTTCCCCTTCCAGCTTCTTTATTCTTTTTTCTAGTTCCTTTCTCTCCTGCCCTTGTGCTTTATTTGCTTCCTCCAAAGATCTTATTTGCTCTCTGAGTGTTAATTCTCTTTCATTTCTCCATCCATATTCTGAATTTTATCATCAAGGCTTATAACCATTTCCTCTAAATTCTTGATTTTCTGTTTGAGTCTCCTGATGGCTACCCCTCCTACCGACCCATGGATGGGAGAGGTTTGGGACAGAGATGGCGTCATTTTTATGTTCTCCCTCTCACAGAATATAGAAAGAAGACGAGAAAGAGGAAAAACAAAAAAAAGAGAAAAACTTTTAATTAAGCTTCACACCGAATTTTTATATCTCCATATAAGTGCTATTTAGTGACTCAGCTTATCTCTTTTCTGGTAACACACATCTTAACTTAAAAACTTGACCATGGTAATTTAAGGATAAAAAGAAAAAGAAAAAAATGCAACAAAACAAAAGTCAAACCTGAAGGAAAAATTCGAACCCGTCTCTGAGGTGGTACCCACCTGTTTCTGCTATATATTTTTCCTAACTGAGAAACTCACTTGCTAACCAAGCTATGTTATCACAAGATTAGACTTTATATTTAACTCAATATATATACAAAATAAAAACAAAATAGTAAAAGAGAAAGCTAAAAAAAAAAAATGAAGAAATATTGTATTTGGCTTAAGCCAGTCTTTCCAATTGTTTTTTACTATATTTTTTTATTAAAAATTATTTTTAATCAAAATAGCCTTGATTATTTTTTTCATCAATGTGATGATTTACAGTTATATTAAAGAGTCTAAGATAATAATTATTTCATTTGTAGTGCGAAATGCAGCGTGGAGAGAGAGAGAGAGAGAGAGAGAGAGAGAGAGAGAGAGAGAGAGAGAGAGAGAGAGAGAGAGAGAGAGAGAGAGAATTTGTATCGATATCAAAGTAAAATATTTGGTACGAATAGTATCATAACATTAGTACTTTGTATTGACAGGAATCATTATAATAATATTATCATAATTGTGAAATTACATTTAGAAGACATAATAAATATTTATTCTTGAATTATATTAAGCAGTGTAAATGCGAGAGTTGGTGGTATTGGTGAATTTTGTTTTTAATTTTTCTTGAAAATATAGTCTGTAGAAGAATTCTGATTTAGGATATTATCATTATTATTATTATTATTATTATTATTATTATTATTATTATTACTATTATTATTATTATTATTATTATTATTATTATTATTATTATTATTATTATTATTATTATTATTATTATTATAATCCCCTGAATGTATGACTAGCTATTGCAAAAAGCTAATTTTAATTCTTACATTTGCTTCTTATGTATGATGGTGTACTCATTCTTTTTGTTGATTTGTCACTGCCCAGGAGAATGCGGATCGCCTTTTGCCTCTTCAGAAACTTTAAATGATCTTCGCCACTGGTTCCCATGGCTGGATGACTAGCAGGTTGTCAACTCTGCCTTGGGGGATCTTCGTCTGTCCGCTTTCCGACTCGGTATGACATTGGGAGAAATGAAACGAAAACAGGATTCTTGTAGTCACTATTTGCTGAGGTCATGGCGGTTAAAAGAAAGTACTCACACGCGGCCGCCCGCACACACACACACACACACACACACACACACACACACACACACACACACACACACACACAGAGGCACTGAGGACATGAGGAGGAACTATCCGAAAGGAGATTACATCAAAATGAATGAGCTTTTTGCAGTTATTGACTGGAGAACCTTATTTTACAACAAATCTGTACAAGAAATGTATGACATCTTTTGTGAGAAATATGGGAAGATAGTAGATTGCTGCATACCTGTCACCAAAGTAGGCGTAATTCATGCCAGAGAGAAATGGTTCGATAATGGGTGTAAAAGAGCTAAGGAGTGGAGAGACAAATGCTGGAAAAGGCATAGGAGGAGAAAAAACATAAATGCCTGGCAAACCTACAAAAGAGCAAGAAATGACTATCTAAGTAAAAGGAGAGAGGCAGAGAGAGATTATGAGAGGGACATCACCAGGAAGGCTAAAGAAAATCCCAAGCTTTTCCACAGCTTTATCAGAGGAAAACTGAAGGTAAAAGAACAGGTTTTAAGGCTAAAGAGAGCGGATGGAAGCATCACTGAGACAGACGAAGAGATCTGCAAAGAATTGAACAAGGAGTTTCAGTCAGTATTTACAGTAGAAAATACCCCACCCCCTCAGATTGCAGTGATAGAAGCTCAAGGGTAGGTACTAGAGAACATCAACCTTACAGCCACAGAGGTATGCAAAGCGCTGATGGATTTAGATGTTCATAAAGCTACAGGTCCTGATGACATATCCCCTCATGTGCTTAAAAAATGCGCAAACACAATATCAGTGGCACTAAGTATCATATTTAAGGAGTCACTGGAGTCGGGGGAGATTCCAAGATGCTGGAAACAAGCAAATGTGATACCTATCTTCAAAAAGGGAAGGAGGGATACGGCTCTGAACTATAGACCAGTTTCCTTGACCAGCATAGTTTGCAAACTTATGGAGAAACTACTAAGGAAACATATCTCTCTTCACTTGGAATCCTTCAACTTTTTGTCAGTGAGGCAACATGGCTTCAGAGAAGGAAGATCAACAGTAACAAACTTATTAGAATTTTATGATGAGGTAAGCCAAATCTTACAGGAAAGAGAGGGCTGGGCAGATTGCATATTCCTAGACTTCCAGAAAGCGTTTGACACTGTTCCACATGGGAGACTTATTAGGAAGCTGCAAGCAATGGCTAGAATAGGTGGAAATGTCTTGGAATGGATAAAAACTTACTTAGAAGGAAGGGAACAGAGGGTTAGAGTAAGACACTCAGTGTCTGAATGGAGAAGAGTTAGTAGTGGAGTTCCACAGGGTTCAGTTTTAGGGCCACTTTTGTTCCTTGTATATGTAAATGACCTACCAGAGTCTGTAAATTCATTCATGAATATGTTTGCAGATGATGCAAAGATTGTGAAGAAAGTAAAAAACGAGAACAATGGTAGAGAACTTCAGGAGGATCTAAATAATCTGCATGAGTGGTCAGAAAAGTGGCTAATGAAATTCAATACCTCAAAATGTAAGGTAATGAGAATGGGTACAAGTGCAAGAAGGCCCAAGCTTGACTACTCGGTGGCTGGAGTACAACTTCAAGAGACAGAAAATGAGAGAGATCTAGGAGTAAACATACTGGCAGATTTGTCTCCAGAAATACATATAAATGGCGTAGTAAGGGCAGCATGTGCATTCTTATCAAACGTAAGGGTAGCCTTCAGGCACATGGACAAGGAAATGTTCAGAAATATTTATGTAACCTATGTGAGGCCAAAACTCGAATATGCAGCCCCCTTTTGGAATCCGCACTTGAAAAAGCACATAGCTAAGCTTGAAAAAGTTCAAAGACATGCCACGAAACTGGTGCCAGAAATACGCAATCTCGGTTATGATGAGAGGCTGAGGGAATTAGACTTGCCATCACTCGAAGCTAGAAGAGTAAGGGGGGATATGGTGAGAGTCTTTAAATTCCTTCATGGTTATGATAGAGTGGATAGGGATCGATATTTCGATATGGCTGGCTCTAGAACTAGAGGTCATAGTTTGAAGCTTCGGAAGAAAACTTGTTTGCAGGATGTAAGGAAATACTTTTTCAGTGTAAGAGTAGTTGATAATTGGAATTGGCTAAGCGAGGAGGTAGTTAATGCTATCTCAATCCATAGTTTTAAGGACAGGTATGATAAGTATCACTAAGTCTAAAAATGGAACCGATCAGGAGACGGGAAGATACGAGCTTTGGGCTCTTTCCCGTAAACACAATTAGGTAATCACAATTAGGTAATCACACACACACACACACACACACACACACACACAATTAAAAGTTTTTCTCTTTTTTTTTCCTCTTTCTCGTCTTCTTTCTATATTCTGTGAGAGGGAGAACATAAAAATGACGCCATCTCTGTCCCAAACCTCTCCCACCCATGGGTCGGGAGGAGGGGTAGCCATCAGGGGACTTAAACAGAGAATCAAGAAGTTAGAGGAAATGGTTATAAGCCTTGATGATAAAATTCGGAATATGGATGGAGAAATGAAAGAAAATGAAACACTCAGAGAACAAATAAGATCTTTGGAGGAAGCAAATAAAGCACAAGGGCAGGAGAGAAAGGAACTAGAAAAAAGAATAAAGAAGCTGGAAGGGGAAAAGAGTCAACTAGAATCTAGAATTTCTAAACAAGAAGATAAAAACAAACAGCTGAATGACAACCTAAAGGAATTAGATGTTAGTTCACTGCTCTCTTCTGAGAGAGACGAGATTGCTGCTTGGAATGTCCAGATTAAGAAAAACATTGAACAGTTCAGAAAAGAGTTCCAGGAGCTGAATATGGAAAATAATGCCATGAAAACTTCCTTTGCTGATGCACTAAAGGGGAATGTGGCAGTAAAAGAGGCTGTAAAGGTGGTGGCACTGGAAAACATACAAACAGTTGACTACAAAGAGACAGTAATCGAAAAAATGAAAGACGTTGTGATGGAAAGGGCAAACCCACTCATCAGACAGGCACTTGATAAGGAGAAGACAGTGGTAATCTCAGGCATAAGTGAATCCCAGGAGCCAACATGGCAGGGGAGACTTGAAGAAAATAAAGCTAGGGTTGTAGACCTGATAAGAAAGCTTGGAGTAGTATGTAGTCCTGAGGATATTGTAAACATACACCAACTAGGTAAATATTCGAGGGAAGGAAAGCCGAGACCAACAAAAGTAACCTTTGAGAGAGGGGAAACATGTAGGGAAATATTGTTGAAAAAAAAAAGTCTAAAAGACCTTCAAGAATGCAAAGAAGTGTTCATTAGACAATACAGAACACAGGAAGAGATGGGAAAGATCAAAAACTTGTTGCAAGAGGCAAGAAGGTTAAATGATGAAAGGAATGAAGAAGAGAAGAAAAATTTTCGTTACAGAGTACTTCCAGACAAAGGGGAGATAAAGAAGATAATGACAGAAGAACAGGGGACGGGGCCTCATTAAGATTGTTATACACAAATGCTGATGGATTAGCTGGTAAGGCAGTAGAATTAAAAGATAGGATTCACAACAGTAAGGCAGATATAGTAGCAATTACAGAGACTAAGTTGAGTGAGGACATAAACAGTGTCACAGTTTTTCCTAAGGGCTTCAGAATACTAAGGGTCGAAAGATCTGAGAGGACTGGTGGAGGGATAGCACTGCTCATAAGTGAGAGGATTCAAGTTGAAGAAATAAACTTGGCTATAGAAAGTGAGTTCAAGGAATTTCTTGTTGCTCGCATAAATACTGGGTCAGAGAGCATTATAATAACTGTTGTATGCAACCCACCAAGGAACCAAAATAGGCTTGAAGTTTATGAGGAAAGTCATATAGGTACTATTGAAGTCATAAACTCAGTTGTTAACATGGCACGGGAAAAAAATGTAGGATTTTGATTATGGGAGACATTAATCATAAAGAGATAGATTGGATAAACCTTGACCCACACAGTGGTGAGGACTCATTCGGGGCAAGATTCCTAGATTGCGTACAAGGGAATTTCCTACACCAACATGTAATGGAACCAACAAGGGCCAGGGGTGGGGATGAGCCATCACTACTTGATCTAGTGTTCACAGATAATGTGTTGGATATTGAAAATATTGAGTATGAACCACCAATTGGAAAGAGTGACCACTGTGTGTTGTTGATGGAGTATATCATTGAAGATATTCTTCCTGAGAGTAGAGGCACTGAGAACATGAGGAGGAACTATCCGAAAGGAGATTACATCAAAATGAATGAGCTTTTTGCACTTATTGACTGGAGAACCTTATTTTACAACAAATCTGTACAAGAAATGTATGACATCTTTTGTGAGAAATATGGGAAGATAGTAGATTGCTGCATACCTGTCACCAAAGTAGGTGTAAATCATGCCAGAGAGAAATGGTTCGATAATGGGTGTAAAAGAGCTAAGGGGTGGAGAGACAAATGCTGGAAAAGGTATAGGAGGAGAAAAAACATAAATGCCTGGCAAACCTACAAAAGAGCAAGAAATGACTACCTAAGTAAAAGGAGAGAGGCAGAGAGAGATTATGAGAGGGACATCACCAGGAAGGCTAAAGAAAATCCCAAGCTTTTCCACAGCTTTATCAGAGGAAAACTGAAGATAAAAGAACAGGTTTTAAGGCTAAAGAGAGCGGATGGAAGCATCACTGAGACGGATGAAGAGATCTGCAAAGAATTGAACAAGGAGTTTCAGTCAGTATTTACAGTAGAAAATACCCCACCCCCTCAGATTGCAGTGATAGAAGCTCAAGGGCCGGTATTAGAGAACATCAACCTTACAGCCACAGAGGTATGCAAAGCGCTGATGGATTTAGATGTTCATAAAGCTACAGGTCCTGATAACATATCCCCTCATGTGCTTAAGAAATGCGCAAACACAATATCAGTGGCACTAAGTATCATATTTAAGGAGTCACTGGAGTCGGGGGAGATTCCAAGATGCTGGAAACAAGCAAATGTGATACCTATCTTCAAAAAGGGAAGGAGGGATACGGCTCTGAACTATAGACCAGTTTCCTTGACCAGCATAGTTTGCAAAGTTATGGAGAAACTACTAAGGAAACATATCTCTCTTCACTTGGAATCCTTCAACTTTTTGTCAGTGAGGCAACATGGCTTCAGAGAAGGTAGATCAACAGTAACAAACTTATTAGAATTTTATGATGAGGTAAGCCAAATCTTACAGGAAAGAGAGGGCTGAGCAGATTGCATATTCCTAGACTTCCAGAAAGCGTTTGACACTGTTCCACATGGGAAACTTATTAGGAAGCTGCACTCAATGGCTAGAATAGGTGGAAATGTTTTGGAATGGATAAAAACTTACTTAGAAGGAAGGGAACAGGGGGTTAGAGTAAGACACTCAGTGTCTGAATGGAGAAGAGTTAGTAGTGGAGTTCCACAGGGTTCAGTTTTAGGGCCACTTTTGTTCCTTGTATATGTAAATGACCTACCAGAGTCTGTAAATTCATTCATGAATATGTTTGCAGATGATGCAAAGATTGTGAAGAAAGCAAAAAACGAGAACAATGGTAGAGAACTTCAGGAGGATCTAAATAATCTGCATGAGTGGTCAGAAAAGTGGCTAATGAAATTCAATACTTCAAAATGTAAGGTAATGAGAATGGGTACAAGTGCAAGAAGGCCCAAGCTTGACTACTCGGTGGCTGGAGTACAACTTCAAGAGACAGAAAATGAGAGAGATCTAGGAGTAAACATACTGGCAGATTTGTCTCCAGAAATACATATAAATGGCATAGTAAGGGCAGCATATGCATTCTTATCAAATGTAAGGGTAGCCTTCAGGCACATGGACAAGGAAATGTTCAGAAATATTTATGTAACCTATGTGAGGCCAAAACTCGAATATGCAGCCCCCTTTTGGAATCCGCACTTGAAAAAGCACATAGCTAAGCTTGAAAAAGTTCAAAGACATGCCACGAAACTGGTGCCAGAAATACGCAATCTCAGTTATAATGAGAGGCTGAGGGAATTAGACTCACCATCACTCGAAGCTAGAAGAGTGAGGGGGGATATGGTGACAGTCTTTAAATTCCTTCATGGTTATGATAGAGTGGATAGGGATCGATATTTTGATATGGCTGGCTCTAGAACTAGAGGTCATAGTTTGAAGCTTCGTAAGAAAACTTCTTTGCAGGATGTAAGGAAATACTTTTTCAGTGTAAGAGTAGTTGATAATTGGAATTGGCTAAGCGAGGAGGTAGTTAATGCTATCTCAATCCATAGTTTTAAGGACAGGTATGATAAGTATCACTAAGTCTAAAATGGAACCGATCAGGAGACGGGAAGATACGAGCTTTGGGCTCTTTCCCGTAAACACAATTAGGTAATCACAATTAGGTAATCACACACACACACACAATTAGGTAATTACACGAACAATGGCTATTTTTAGTCCTTGGTTGCGATCCCGAAGCTTTTTTAAGTTTAACTGCTTTGCCTTCGTGGGACAAAATGCCACAGTAGAGCAGAAAAGTATCTAGACTTTGAGAATGTATTTCTTTGAGGTAGATTTATGAAATAAGGGTAAATGTAAAGTTTAATTATAAAAAAAAACTGAAGAGAAGTTGATGATAGAGAGATCATCCACTCTGTTTAGAGATAAGGAACCATAAATTTATACGCTAATGCTGGCATCAAATGCTAGGAGAATCGCTTGCTTCCTTTTACAAACAAAATATTTTTATTTAAAAGAATCTCAAAAACACATTAGCTACAGCTTACATTTCTTTAGTAACTCATGCGAAAATTCTTTAAAACTTTACTTGAATATTTTATCTCCTGCTTACTCCACACCTTTAGCTGCTTTATCTCAGATATCCTGAGGCCTTGCTATTTCTCACTTATGTAATCCCCCTATTCCCACGTTCAGCTATTACTTTTTATACTACAAAAAACTAATAAATGGGGACCGCGGTAGCGTATTGATTAGAGCACTCAAGTCAGGTGGTGACGGACTCTCGATCCAACCAATGCGGGACGTAATGAATGGTATCCATTATTACCTAGCTCTGACCTGTCGGTTTCAGCCTCCATATTGGAAATTGATAGTACCTCATAAAATAAAGAGTCTACAAATAATAATAATAATAATAATAATAATAATAATAATAATAATAATAATAATAATAATAATAATAATAATAATAATAATAATAATAATAATAATAATAATAATAAAAATAATAATAATAATAATAATAATAATAATAATGATGATGATGATGATGATGATGATAATAATAATAATAATAATAATAATAATAATAATAATAATAATAATAATAATAATAATAATAATAATAATAATAATAATAATAATAATAATAATAATGATAATAATAATAATAATAATAATAATAATAATAATAATAATAATAATAATAAAAATAACAATAATAATAATAATAATAATAATAATAATAATAATAATAATAATAATAATAATAATAATAATAATAATAATAATAATAATAATAATAATAATAATAATAATAAGTCTTTCTTAAAGAGCTTTGGGTGTAATATAAAAAAATCTTATTTCAGTGCTCCAAGCCTTATTGTGTAGTGTTTACACAACCATATAGGGATGTTAGGTAGAAATTCCAGGAATTGCTTCGAGTACTTGCTCAGAGAGAGCACACTGCGTCAGCAAATTCCAGTAGTAGTTTTCGGAACTTGCTCAGAGAGCACATTTCGTTAAGTACAACAAAAGAAAGAGAGAAAGTTTGCACAATTATGAGAGCATGTCTTCTGGTAAAATCAAATGCCATACTTTCTCTGAAGTTGTTTTGACGTGTCTTCGGAAGGCTTATGTATTGTTTAATGGAAGAGACATGCCAGGCTTTTGCCATACACTCAGGGTAACGATTACATTTGCCAAAACAAGTCCTTCGCAAGAATGCAACCGTCCTAGCCCTTAATAGAAAAAGGAAGTTCGAGACGTAAATCCGAATCATCATCTATCATTTTAGTAATACAAATAAATAGCTTATTAATTCTTGGAAAATGTACATAATCTGCTTCTTTTTTTCTCCAAAGAAGATATATGTGAAAATATCTTTTGCAGTGCGCGTATCTATGACAGATTTTTTTTCTTAGGTGCCATTCTTCTAAAACCTGCACAGTCATCATTTTCATGGCTCTTAGATAGCCAAATATAAAAGGATCTCAGAAACTGTAACCAAAGATGAATATTTTTCAGTTTACCCCGTCAGAAAAACAAATTGTTTTCTCCCAGTGAGGCAAAAGTCTCCTTTTCTTGAGAGCTACCTTCTACCTGCAACATAAGGGGAAAAATGAACGGAAGGTCAGATATAACTTACATATTATACAGTAAAAGGGGAAAAATAAGTCAAAGGCAAACTTTGGTATTGTAAAAACTAAAAAGTTAGATGTAACTCGAACACAAAAAAAGTCTTTGGCCCGATTTCTTAAACAGTGTAAACCTAGGATACCATATCGTTAGTTAGCTAGACACACGTAAATGGATTTCATAAACCATCTAACGCGGTTCCGTGTGTGGCTAGGATCCCGTACGGAATCTTAGCCATATACAGAACCGCGTCAGATGCGTTCATGAAATCCATTTGCGTGTGTCTAGCTAACTGACAATATGGTATCCTAGGTTTACATTTTTAAGAAATCGGGCCTTTGTCCCTAACTTTTTTTTTTTGGCCACTTAAGGAGAGGTTCAATATGGTATTACTGCCTGACTGTTCGTTATGCAATAGTTACTTAAGTAGATAGACTTAAATATAAAAGATGGTTGCGGGAGTATGCACTTCTGAAGATTACAGTTTTTCTTTGATAAATAAATAAAAAACTTTATTTCCATTTCAATACAATGGGTATTCGTCAGCCAGGGCAAGCCCCAACCCCCCACTGTGGTGTCCAACCACAGCAGTTCCTGCCAGTAAACAGCTTAAACTCTCGGTCTTGGACGGGAACCGATCTTTCGACCTCGTGAGTGCGAAGCCAGCGCGTTACCACTGTACTAGCCAGCTAGTACAGTGGTTGAGCATTGGTTGAGCGAAGTGATGGAATCTGAATCATGGCAAGGCAAAGAAGATAATTCACTGTGCCATATATATATATATATATATATATATATATATATACATATATATATATATATATATATATATATATATATATATATATATATATATATATATATATATATATATACATACATGTATATATACATACATATATATATATATATATATATATATATATATATATATATATATATATATATATATATATATATATATATATATATATATATATATATATATATATATATATATATATATATATATATATATATATATATATATATATATATATATATATATATATATATATATGTAGTGATATTTTATCTATGGTCCTTTACATGTTGTATTAAAATTTAACTTCACTAAAGATATTTTCCCTTTCCTAATCGTAGTAAAGGAAAGACTGAATCCATAAAGAAATATTATGGAATTTATTTATTTTTTAATATGGAATTTTATATCTACAACTATCTTTTGCCCTTTTTTTCTCTTTCAGAAATAATTTCTTTATCGGGGAACAATAATAGGTAAATCACTTTTTTTTTTTACTAGTATACAGAAGGTTCCTTGAACTTTGCCCTCTGACTATGGTATTAGGTGTGCGTAGTTAGTGATGTAGCAGTACCTTAGCAAAATGATATTCCAAAAAGACAGCAACAGCCATTTTCACAGATCTGGTAGTAAATAAATAAATGAATATGTAGGTGTTCAATTGCATTCAGGAAAGATTAAAGTATGTTTAGAAATTGACCATAATGCAAAAGACGTTTAGATAACAGTAACAAAAAGAGATTTATAATGTAACGAATTTTACAATTGCAGAAGAGAGATGTATATAAAACAAAAAACTCATCTGACAAAGATTTAATGTATGATGATCTATATACTTAAAAATTAGTTGGAAAAACAAATATATATATATATATATATATATATATATATATATATATATATATATATATATATATATATATATATATATATATATATATATATATATATATATAGTATAAATATATATATATATATATATATATATATATATATATATATATATATATATATATATATATATATATATATATATATATATATATATATATATATATATATATATATATATATATATATATATATATATATATATATATATATATATATATATATATATATATATATATATATATATATATATATTTATATATATATATATATATATATATATATATATATATATATATATATATATATATATATATATATATATATATATATCACTGCAGAAGAATGGTGCACATTACACTAAAAAATGGAAAACTGATTTTGAATACCATGATATATTGTCATATACTAGAGAAATATGACATCCGTGAAAAATTGTTTTAAAAACAATGTTTTCACGGATGAGAAAGTGCCTTCCTCATTCAAACAATATGCACATGGCAACTCCACCCGTCCATCACAGTTCGCTGAGCTAGCTGGTGCGAGATATCCCTCTGGTCCGTGTCACCTATACACAGTCTTGATCCACTCAGTCTTACATTAATATATTTATTTGTTCTAAAGCAACTGGTAATATGATTATATTTTACTATAGAATGTTTATTTATGTAAAACCTCTGTTTATTGTGACAATTTTTTCATTATTTATACTTTTAATATCTCCTAAACTCTTCGGTTGTCGAAACACCACGTTAGTAGTAGCTCTCTTAATGAAAAAATATGTATTTCTTGAGTAATTTCTTTTGTACTTAAAAGGAAGTTTGTTTAGAGACATAATGAATATTCTTTTTATGGATGTGGCACCGGGACGGGCGAGGGGAAATTGCTCTCACGGTACCCTGGCTACAAGATAGCATAAAGCAAAGAGAAACAGAGATGGGAAGTGTTGTGACTTGTGAGATGTGAAGGGATAATAAGAGATGTGTAACGAATATCCAAGAATATTCGGAGCAGATGTAGGCATAGGAAAAGAACCGTAACTGAAGGAAGGCTTAACATTGAATATTCATGGCCAGTCTTATTTAAGTCCAAGTGAATTACCTTGATATATTAAAGATATTTTCATTTACAAGCAATTAAAAAGTCATTTCATCAAGAATTATTCTAGTTTACGGCCTTTTAGTAGACATGAGGAAAACAATTACTAATAAATATTTAATTAGTTATTTGTATAATTTATCAACAAAAACAAAAAAACAAACAAAAACCTTTATTTCCATTTTGTACAATGGTTATTCAACATTAATAGTAACTTATAAGTAGACATGTAATTAAACTAACAAACAAGAGGGTTAGACATATAGTTAATTTAAATGTAGCTTTCATAGAAAATAATAATGCTGTAATAAAAATGTTACAATAATGTTAATAATAAAGTAGTAAGTATGCCACTAGATACAGGATCGTTATTATCGGCATCATTTCCATATTTGTTTCCTTACAATGAGAATAATTAGTTCTTAATGAGCAGCAACTATTTGTCCAAAAGAAAACTATATAGTTTGCCTTTGAAAGCTGTGAAAGAGGATGCATTTTTAAGATGCTCTGGAATATTATTCCAGAGTGTTGGCCCTTTGATAGTGATCATCTTTGAACCTGCTTCTGTGTTTGTTCTGTGAATAAAGAGCTCACTGCTCTGTCTTGTGTTGGTTCCCCTTATATCCCTGACTGTTTTTAAATCAAATAGCCAGCTAGGATAATGATGGTCCAAAATTTTGAATACAAAAACATAAATAGCATAAGCGACCTTATTTTCTGCCCGCAGCCACCGAAGTTTATATCACACTATCATTAATTACAAACTATTTTGTTACTTTTATAATCCTTACTTGCATTAGAAGTTATATTAACACCTCTATGACTACTCTGTTTTTTTGTTTATTTTTTTATTTTGATAGCAAGGTCAGAACTACGCTGTGGAACTAGCAGATGTATTGCAAAGATAGAAATGTTAATCTCGAAAGATATATTACTATTATTATTATAATTATTATTATTATTTTTATTGTTATTATTGTTATTATTATTATTATTATTATTATTATTATTATTATTATTATTATTATTATTATTATTATTTTTTTTTTTTTTTTTTTTTTTTATTATTATTAATATTATTATTATTATTATTATTATTATTATTATTATTATTATTATTATTATTATTATTATTATTATTATTATTATTATTATTATTGTTATTATTATTATTATTATTATTATTATTATTATTATTATTATTATTATTATTATTATTATTATTATTATTATTATTATTATTATTATTATCATTATTATCATTATTATTATTAAAAAATCTTAACTTGCATAACGTAATCTCGTTTCATATGTATCTTGACCCTATATTAATTTCCCTCGCCCGTCCCGGTGCCAGATCCATAAAAAGAATATTCATTATGTCTCTATTTTAAGTACAAAAGAAATTACTCAAGAAATACATATTTTTTCATTAAGATAGCTACTACTCACGTGGTGTTTCGACAACCGAAGAGTTTAGGAGATATTAAAAGTATAAATATTGAAAAAATTGTCACAGTAAACAGAGGTTTTACATAAATAAACATTCTATAGTAAAATATAATCATATTACCAGTTGCTTTAGAACAAATAAATATATTAATGTAAGACTGAGTGGATCAAGACTGTGTATAGGTGACACGGGCCAAAGGGATATCTCGCACCAGCTAGCTCAGCGAACTGTGATGGACGGGTGGAGTTGCCATGTGCATATTGTTTGAATGAGGAAGGCACTTTCTCATCCGTGAAAACATTGTTTTTAAAACAATTTTTCACGGATGTCATATTTCTCTAGTATATGACAATATATCATGGTATTCAAAATCAGTTTTCCATTTTTTAGTGTAATGTGCACCATTCTTCTGCAGTGATATATATATATATATATATATATATATATATATATATATATATATATATATATATATATATATATATATATATATATATATATATATATATATATATATATATATATATATATATATATATATATATATATATATATATATATATATATATATATATATATATATATATATATATATATATATATATATATATATATATATATATATATATATATATATATATATATATATATATATATATATATATATATATATATATAAATATATATATATATATTTGTTTTTCCAACTAATTATTAAGTATATAGATCATCATAAATTAAATCTTTGTCAGATGAGGTTTTTTTTTTATATACATCTCTCTTCTGCAATTGTAAAATTCGTTACATTATAAATCTCTTTTTGTTACTGTTATCTGAACGTCTTTTGCATTATGGTCAATTTCTAAACATACTTTAATCTTTCCTGAATGCAATTGAACACCTACATATTCATTTATTTATTTACTACCAGACCTGTGAAAATGGCTGTTGCTGTCTTTTTGGAATATCATTTTGCTAAGGTACTGCTACATCACTAACTACGCACACCTAATACCATAGTCAGAGGGCAAAGTTCAAGGAACCTTCTGTATACTAGTAAAAAAAAAAGTGATTTACCAATTATTGTTCCCCGATAAAGAAATTATTTCTGAAAGAGAAAAAAAAGGGCAAAAGATAGTTGTAGATATAAAATTCCATATTAATAAATAAATAAATTCCATAATATTTCTTTAAGGATCCAGTCTTTCCTTTACTACGATTAGGAAAGGGAGAATATCTTTAGTGAAGTTAAATTTTAATACAACATGTAAAGGACCATAGATAAAATATCACTATATATCTATATATCTATATATATATATATATATATATATATATATATATATATATATATATATATATATATATATATATATATATATATATATATTTTATATATATATATATATATATATATATATATATATATATATATATATATATATATATATATATATATATATATATATATATATATATATATATATATATATGTATGTATATATGTATGTATATATATATGTATATATATATATATATATATATATATATATATATATATATATATATATATATATATATATATATATATATATATATATATATATATATATATATATATATATATATATATATATATATATTTATATATATATATATATATATATATATATATGTATATATATATGTATATATATATATATATATATATATATATATATATATATATATATATATATATATATGTATATATATATATATATATATATATATATATATATATATATATATATATATATATATATATATATATATATATATATATATATATATATATATATATATATATATATATATATATATATATATATATATATATATATATATATATATATATATATATATATATATATATCTATATATATATATATATATATATATATATATATATATATATATATATATATATATATATATATATATATATATATATATATATATATATATATATATATATATATATATATATATATACATATATATGGCACAGTGAATTATCTTCTTTGCCTTGCCATGATTCAGATTCCATCACTTCGCTCAACCAATGCTTCAATCAGCTTCAAAGAAAAACTGTAATCTTCAGAAGTGCATACTCCCGCAACCATCTTTTATATTTAAATCTATCTACTTAAGTAACTATTGCATAACGAACAGTCAGACAGTAATACCATATTGAACCTCTCCTTAAGTGGCCAAAAAAAAAAAAAAAGTTAGGGACAAAGGCCCGATTTCTTAAAAATGTAAACCTAGGATACCATATTGTCAGTTAGCTAGACACAAGCAAATGGATTTCGTGAACGCATCTGACGCGGTTCTGCATATGGCTAAGATCCCATACGGGATCCTAGCCACACACGGAACCGCGTTAGATGGTTTATGAAATCCATTTATGTGTGTCTAGTTAACTAACAACATGGTATCCTAGGTTTACACTGTTTAAGAAATCGGGCCAAAGACTTTTTTTTTGTTCGAGTTACATCTAACTTTTTAGTTTTTACAATACTAAAGTTTGCCTTTGACTTATTTTTCCCCTTCTATTGCATAATATATAAGTTATATCTGACCTTCCGTTAATTTTTTCCCTTATGTTGCAGGTAGAAGGTAGCTCTTATGAAAAGGAGACTTTTGCCTCACTGGGAGAAAACAATTTGTTTTTCTGACGGGGTAAACTGAAAAATATTCATCTTTGGTTACAGTTTCTGAGATCCTTTTATATTTGGCTATCTAAGAGCCATGAAAATAATGACTGTGCAGGTTTTAGAGGAATGGCACCTAAGAAAAAAAAATCTGTCATAGATACACACACTGCAAAAGATATTTTCACATATATCTTCTTTGGAGAAAAAGAAGAAGCAGATTATGTACATTTTCCAAGAATTAATAAGCTATTTATTTTTATTACTAAAATTATAGATGATGATTCGGATTTACGTCTCGAACTTCCTTTTTCTATTAAGGGCTAGGACGGTTGCATTCTTGCGAAGGACTTGTTTTGGCAAATGTAATCGTTACCCTGAGTGTATGGCAAAAGCCTGGCATGTCTCTTCCATTAAACAATACATAAGCCTTCCGAAGACACGTCAAAACAACTTCAGAGAAAGTATGGCATTTGATTTTACCAGAAGACATGCTCTCATAATTGTGCAAACTTTCTCTCTTTCTTTTGTTGTACTTAACGAAATGTGTTCTCTGAGCAAGTTCCGAAAACTACTACTGGAATTTGCTGACGCAATGTGCTCTCTCTGAGCAAGTACTCGAAGCAATTCCTGGAATTTCTACCTAGCATCCCTATATGGTTGTGTAAACACTACACAATAAGGCTTGGAGCACTGAAACAAGATTTCTTTATATTACACCCAAAGCTCTTTAAGAAAGACTTATTATTATTATTATTATTATTATTATTATTATTATTATTATTATTATTATTATTATTATTATTATTATTATTATTATTATTATTATTATTATTATTATTATTGTTATTTTTATTATTATTATTATTATTATTATTATTATTATTATTATTATTATTATTATTATTATTATTATTATTATTATTATTATTATTATTATTATTATTATTATTATTATTATTATTTTATTATTATTATTATTATTATTATTATTATTATTATTATTATTATTATTATTATTATTTGTAGACTTTATTTTATGAGGTACTATCAATTTCCAATATGGAGGCTGAAACCGACAGGTCAGAGCTAGGTAATAATGGATACCATTCATTACATCCCGCATTGGTTGGATCGAGAGTCCGTCACCACCTGACTTGAGTGCTCTAATCAATACGCTACCGCGGTCCCCATTTATTAGTTTTTTTGTAGTATAAAAAATAATAGCTGAACGTGGGAATAGGGGGATTACATAAGTGAGAAATAGCAAGGCATCAGGATATCTGAGATAAAGCAGCTAAAGGTGTGGAGTAAGCAGGAGATAAAATATTCAAGTAAAGTTTTAAAGAATTTTCGCATGAGTTACTAAAGAAATGTAAGCTGTAGCTAATGTGTTTTTGAGATTCTTTTAAATAAAAATATTTTGTTTGTAAAAGGAAGCAAGCGATTCTCCTAGCATTTGATGCCAGCATTAGCGTATAAATTTATGGTTCCTTATCTGTAAAACAAAGTGGATGATCTCTCTATCATCAACTTCTCTTCAGTTTTTTTTTATAATTAAACTTTACATTTACCCTTATTTCATAAATCTACCTCAAAGAAATACATTCTCAAAGTCTAGATACTTTTCTGCTCTACTGTGGCATTTTGTCCCACGAATGGCAAAGCAGTTAAACTTAAAAAAGCTTCGGAATTGCAACCAAGGACTAAAAATAGCCATTGCTCGTGTAATTACCTAATTGTGTGTGATTACCTAATTGTGATTACCTAATTGTGTTTACGGGAAAGAGCCCAAAGCTCGTATCTTCCCGTCTCCTGATCGGTTCCATTTTTAGACTTAGTGATACTTATCATACCTGTCCTTAAAACTATGGATTGAGATAGCATTAACTACCTCCTCGCTTAGCCAATTCCAATTATCAACTACTCTTACACTGAAAAAGTATTTCCTTACATCCTGCAAACAAGTTTTCTTACGAAGCTTCAAACTATGACCTCTAGTTCTAGAGCCAGCCATATCGAAATATCGATCCCTATCCACTCTATCATAACCATGAAGGAATTTAAAGACTCTCACCATATCCCCCCTTACTCTTCTAGCTTCGAGTGATGGCAAGTCTAATTCCCTCAGCCTCTCATCATAACCGAGATTGCGTATTTCTGGCACCAGTTTCGTGGCATGTCTTTGAACTTTTTCAAGCTTAGCTATGTGCTTTTTCAAGTGCGGATTCCAAAAGGGGGCTGCATATTCGAGTTTTGGCCTCACATAGGTTACATAAATATTTCTGAACATTTCCTTGTCCATGTGCCTGAAGGCTACCCTTACATTTGATAAGAATGCATATGCTGCCCTTACTACGTCATTTATATGTATTTCTGGAGACAAATCTGCCAGTATGTTTACTCCTAGATCTCTCTCATTTTCTGTCTCTTGAAGTTGTACTCCAGCCACCGAGTAGTCAAGCTTGGGCCTTCTTGCACTTGTACCCATTCTCATTACCTTACATTTTGAGGTATTGAATTTCATTAGCCACTTTTCTGACCACTCATGCAGATTATTTAGATCCTCCTGAAGTTCTCTACCATTGTTCTCGTTTTTTACTTTCTTCACAATCTTTGCATCATCTGCAAACATATTCATGAATGAATTTACAGACTCTGGTAGGTCATTTACATATACAAGGAACAAAAGTGGCCCTAAAACTGAACCCTGTGGAACTCCACTACTAACTCTTCTCCATTCAGACACTGAATGTCTTACTCTAACCCTCTGTTCCCTTCCTTCTAAGTAAGTTTTTATCCATTCCAAAACATTTCCACCTATTCTAGCCATTGATTGCAGCTTCCTAATAAGTCTCCCATGTGGAACAGTGTCAAACGCTTTCTGGAAGTCTAGGAATATGCAATCTGCCCAGCCCTCTCTTTCCTGTAAGATTTGGCTTACCTCATCATAAAATTCTAATAAGTTTGTTACTGTTGATCTACCTTCTCTGAAGCCATGTTGCCTCACTGACAAAAAGTTGAAGGATTCCAAGTGAAGAGAGATATGTTTCCTTAGTAGTTTCTCCATAAGTTTGCAAACTATGCTGGTCAAGGAAACTGGTCTATAGTTCAGAGCCGTATCCCTCCTTCCCTTTTTGAAGATAGGTATCACATTTGCTTGTTTCCAGCATCTTGGAATCTCCCCCGACTCCAGTGACTCCTTAAATATGATACTTAGTGCCACTGATATTGTGTTTGCGCATTTTTTAAGCACATGAGGGGATATGTCATCAGGACCTGTAGCTTTATGAACATCTAAATCCATCAGCGCTTTGCATACCTCTGTGGCTGTAAGGTTGATGTTCTCTAATACCGGCCCTTGAGCTTCTATCACTGCAATCTGAGGGGGTGGGGTATTTTCTACTGTAAATACTGACTGAAACTCCTTGTTCAATTCTTTGCAGATCTCTTCGTCCGTCTCAGTGATGCTTCCATCCGCTCTCTTTAGCCTTAAAACCTGTTCTTTTACCTTCAGTTTTCCTCTGATAAGCTGTGGAAAAGCTTGGGATTTTCTTTAGCCTTCCTGGTGATGTCCCTCTCATAATCTCTCTCTGCCTCTCTCCTTTTACTTAGGTAGTCATTTCTTGCTCTTTTGTAGGTTTGCCAGGCATTTATGTTTTTTCTCCTCCTATACCTTTTCCAGCATTTGTCTCTCCACTCCTTAGCTCTTTTACACCCATTATCGAATCATTTCTCTCTGGCATCAATTACACCTACTTTGGTGACAGGTATGCAGCAATCTACTATCTTCCCATATTTCTCACAAAAGATGTCATACATTTTTTGTACAGATTTGTTGTAAAATAAGGTTCTCCAGTCAATAAGTGCAAAAAGCTCATTCATTTTGATGTAATCTCCTTTCGGATAGTTCCTCCTCATGTCCTCAGTGCCTCTACTCTCAGGAAGAATGTCTTCAATGATATACTCCATCAACAACACAAAGTGGTCACTCTTTCCAATTGGTGGTTCATACTCAATATTTTCAATATCCAACACATTATCTGTGAACACCAGATCAAGTAGTGATGGCTCATCCCCACCCCTGGCTCTTGTTGGTTCCATTACATGTTGGTGTAGGAAATTCCCTTGTACGCAATCTAGGAATCTTGCCCCAAATGAGTCCTCACCACTGTGTGGGTCAAGATTTATCCAATCTATCTCTTTATGATTAAAGTCTCCCATAATCAAAATCCTACATTTTTTCTCCCGCGCCATGTTAACAACTGAGTTTATGACTTCAATAGTACCTATATGACTTTCCTCATAAATTTCAAGCCTATTTTGGTTCCTTGGTGGGTTGTATACAACAGTTATTATAATGCTCTCTGACCCAGTATTTATGCGAGCAACAAGAAATTCCCTGAACTCACTTTCTATAGCCAAGTTTATTTCTTCAACTTGAATCCTCTCACTTATGAGCAGTGCTATCCCTCCACCAGTCCTCTCAGATCTTTCGACCCTTAGTATTCTGAAGCCCTTAGGAAAAACTGTGACACTGTTTATGTCCTCACTCAACTTAGTCTCTGTAATTGCTACTATATCTGCCTTACTGTTGTGAATCCTATCTTTTAATTCTACTGCCTTACCAGCTAATCCATCAGCATTTGTGTATAACAATCTTAATGAGGCCCCATCCGCTGATCTTCTGTTATAATCTTCTTTATCTCCCCTTTGTCTGGAAGTATTCTGTAACGAAAATTTTTCTTCTCTTCTTCATTTCTTTCATCATTTAACCTTCTTGCCTCTTGCAACAAGTTTTTGATCTTTCCCATCTCTTCCTGTGTTCTGTATCGTCTAATGAACACTTCTTTGCATTCTTGAAGGCCTTTTAGACTTTTTTTTCTCAACAATATTTCCCTAAATGTCTCCCCTCTCTCAAAGGTTACTTTTGTTGGTCTCGGCTTTCCTTCCCTCGAATATTTACCTAGTTGGTGTATGTTTACAATATCCTCAGGACCACATACTACTCCAAGCTTTCTTATCAGGTCTACAACGTTAGCTTTATTTTCTTCAAGTCTCCACTGCCATGTTGGCTCCTGGGATTCACTTATGCCTGAGATTACCACTGTCTTCTCCTTATCAAGTGCCTGTCTGATGAGTGGGTTTGCCCTTTCCATCACAACGTCTTTCATTTTTTCGATTACTGTCTCTTTATAGTCAACTGTTTGTATGTTTTCCAGTGCCACCACCTTTACAGCCTCTTTTACTGCCACATTCCCCTTTAGTGCATCAGCAAAGGACGTTTTCATGGCATCATTTTCCATATTCAGCTCCTGGAACTCTTTTCTGAACTGTGTGTGTGTGTGTGTGTGTGTGTGTGTGTGTGTGTGTGTGTGTGTGTGTGTGTGTGTGTGCGGGTGGCCGCGTGTGAGTACTTTCTTTTAACCGCCATGACCTCAACAAATAGTGACTACAAGAATCCGGTTTTGGTTTCATTTCGCCCGATGTCATACAGAGTCAGAAAGCGGACAGACGAAGATCCCCCAAGGCAGAGATGACAACCTGCTAGTCATCCAGCCATGGGAACCAGTGGCGAAGATCATTTAAAGCTTCTGAAGAGGCAAAAGGCGATCCGCATTCTCCTGGGCAGTGACAAATCAACAAAAAGAATGAGTACACCATCATACATGAGAAGCAAATGTAAGAATTAAAATTAGCTTTTTGCAATAGCTAGTCATACATTCAGGGGATTATAATAATAATAATAATAATAATAATAATAATAATAATAATAATAATAATAATAATAATAATAATAATAATAATAATAATAATAATAATAATAATAATAATAATAATAATAATAATAATAATAATAATAATAATAATGATAATATCCTAAATCAGATTTCTTCTACAGACTATATTTTCAAGAAAAATTAAAAACAAAATTCACCAATACCACCAACTCTCGCATTTACACTGCTTAATATAATTCAATTACAAATATTTATTATGTCTTCTAAATGCAATTTCACAATTATGATAATATTATTATAATGATTCCTGTCAATACAAAGTACTAATGTTATGATACTATTCGTACCAAATATTTTACTTTGATATCGATACAAATTCTCTCTCTCTCTCTCTCTCTCTCTCTCTCTCTCTCTCTCTCTCTCTCTCTCTCTCTCTCTCTCTCTCTCTCTCTCTCTCTCTCTCTCTCTCTCTCTCTCTCTCTCTACGCTGCATTTCGCACTACAAATGAAATAATTATTATCTTAGACTCTTTAATATAACTGTAAATCATTACATTGATGAAAAAAGTAATCAAGGCTATTTTGATTAAAAATAATTTTTAATAAAAAAATATAGTTAAAAACAATTGGAAAGACTGGCTTAAGCCATATACAATATCGTAATTACGCACACACACACACACACACACACACACACACACACACACACACACACACACACACACGCGCGCGCGCGCACACACACACACACACACACACACATACACACACACACACACACACACACACACACACACACACACACACACACACACACACACACACATACACACACCACAGTGTGGGTCAAGATTTATCCAATCTATCTCTTTATGATTAAAGTCTCCCATAATCAAAATGTAGGATTTTGATTATGGGAGACTTTAATCATAAAGAGATAGATTGGATAAATCTTGACCCACACAGTGGTGAGGACTCATTTGGGGCAAGATTCCTAGATTGCGTACAAGGGAATTTCCTACACCAACATGTAATGGAACCAACAAGAGCCAGGGGTGGGGATGAGCCATCACTACTTGATCTGGTGTTCACAGATAATGTGTTGGATATTGAAAATATTGAGTATGAACCACCAATTGGAAAGAGTGACCACTGTGTGTTGTTGATGGAGTATATCTTTGAAGACATTCTTCCTGAGAGTAGAGGCACTGAGGACATGAGGAGGAACTATCCGAAAGGAGATTACATCAAAATGAATGAGCTTTTTGCACTTATTGACTGGAGAACCTTATTTTACAACAAATCTGTACAAGAAATGTATGACATCTTTTGTGAGAAATATGGGAAGATAGTAGATTGCTGGATACGTGTCACCAAAGTAGGTGTAATTGATGCCAGAGAGAAATGGTTCGATAATGGGTGTAAAAGAGCTAAGGAGTGGAGAGACAAATGCTGGAAAAGGTATAGGAGGAGAAAAAACATAAATGCCTGGCAAACCTACAAAAGAGCAAGAAATGACTACCTAAGTAAAAGGAGAGAGGCAGAGAGAGATTATGAGAGGGACATCACCAGGAAGGCTAAAGAAAATCCCAAGCTTTTCCACAGCTTTATCAGAGGAAAACTGAAGGTAAAAGAACAGGTTTTAAGGCTAAAGAGAGCGGATGGAAGCATCACTGAGACGGACGAAGAGATCTGCAAAGAATTGAACAAGGAGTTTCAGTCAGTATTTACAGTAGAAAATACCCCACCCCCTCAGATTGCAGTGATAGAAGCTCAAGGGCCGGTATTAGAGAACATCAACCTTACAGCCACAGAGGTATGCAAAGCGCTGATGGATTTAGATGTTCATAAAGCTACAGGTCCTGATGACATATCCCCTCATGTGCTTAAAAAATGCGCAAACACAATATCAGTGGCACTAAGTATCATATTTAAGGAGTCACTGGAGTCGGGGGAGATTCCAAGATGCTGGAAACAAGCAAATGTGATACCTATCTTCAAAAAGGGAAGGAGGGATACGGCTCTGAACTATAGACCAGTTTCCTTGACCAGCATAGTTTGCAAAGTTATGGAGAAACTACTAAGGAAACATATCTCTCTTCACTTGGAATCCTTCAACTTTTTGTCAGTGAGGCAACATGGCTTCAGAGAAGGAAGATCAACAGTAACAAACTTATTAGAATTTTATGATGAGGTAAGCCAAATCTTACAGGAAAGAGAGGGCTGGGCAGATTGCATATTCCTAGACTTCCAGAAAGCGTTTGACACTGTTCCACATGGGAGACTTATTAGGAAGCTGCAATCAATGGCTGGAATAGGTGGAAATGTCTTGGAATGGATAAAAACTTACTTAGAAGGAAGGGAACAGAGGGTTAGAGTAA
>JAXCGZ010021100.1:57500-80894 GCA_037179515.1 Halocaridina rubra | reverse complement strand
GGAATTAGATGTTAGTTCACTGCTCTCTTCTGAGAGAGACGAGATTGCTGCTTGGAATGTCCAGATTAAGGAAAACATTGAACAGTTCAGAAAAGAGTTCCAGGAGCTGAATATGGAAAATGATGCCATGAAAACGTCCTTTGCTGATGCACTAAAGGGAAATGTGGCAGTAAAAGAGGCTGTAAAGGTGGTGGCACTGGAAAACATACAAACAGTTGACTATAAAGAGACAGTAATCGAAAAAATGAAAGACGTTGTGATGGAAAGGGCAAACCCACTCATCAGACAGGCACTTGATAAGGAGAAGACAGTGGTAATCTCAGTCATAAGTGAATCCCAGGAGCCAACATGGCAGAGGAGACTTGAAGAAAATAAAGTTAGCGTTGTAGACCTGATAAGAAAGCTTGGAGTAGTATGTGGTCCTGAGGATATTGTAAACATACACCAACTAGGTAAATATTCGAGGGAAGGAAAGCCGAGACCAACAAAAGTAACCTTTGAGAGAGGGGAAACATGTAGGGAAATATTGTTGAGAAAAAAAAGTCTAAAAGACCTTCAAGAATGCAAAGAAGTGTTCATTAGACGATACAGAACACAGGAAGAGATGGGAAAGATCAAAAACTTGTTGCAAGAGGCAAGAAGGTTAAATGATGAAAGAAATGAAGAAGAGAAGAAAAAATTTCGTTACAGAATACTTGCAGACAAAGGGGAGATAAAGAAGATAATGACAGAAGATCAGGGGATGGGGCCTCATTAAGATTGTTATACACAAATGCTGATGGATTAGCTGGTAAGGCAGTAGAATTAAAAGATAGGATTCACAACAGTAAGGCAGATATAGTAGCAATTACAGAGACTAAGTTGAGTGAGGACATAAACAGTGTCACAGTTTTTCCTAAGGGCTTCAGAATACTAAGGGTCGAAAGATCTGAGAGGACTGGTGGAGGGATAGCACTGCTCATAAGTGAGAGGATTCAAGTTGAAGAAATAAACTTGGCTATAGAAAGTGAGTTCAGGGAATTTCTTGTTGCTCGCATAAATACTGGGTCAGAGAGCATTATAATAACTGTTGTATACAACCCACCAAGGAACCAAAATAGGCTTGAAATTTATGAGGAAAGTCATATAGGTACTATTGAAGTCATAAACTCAGTTGTTAACATGGCACGGGAGAAAAAATGTAGGATTTTGATTATGGGAGACTTTAATCATAAAGAGATAGATTGGATAAATCTTGACCCACACAGTGGTGAGGACTCATTTGGGGCAAGATTCCTAGATTGCGTACAAGGGAATTTCCTACACCAACATGTAATGGAACCAACAAGAGCCAGGGGTGGGGATGAGCCATCACTACTTGATCTAGTGTTCACAGATAATGTGTTGGATATTGAAAATATTGAGTATGAACCACCAATTGGAAAGAGTGACCACTGTGTGTTGTTGATGGAGTATATCATTGAAGACATTCTTCCTGAGAGTAGAGGCACTGAGGACATGAGGAGGAACTATCCGAAAGGAGATTACATCAAAATGAATGAGCTTTTTGCAGTTATTGACTGGAGAACCTTATTTTACAACAAATCTGTACAAGAAATGTATGACATCTTTTGTGAGAAATATGGGAAGATAGTAGATTGCTGCATACCTGTCACCAAAGTAGGTGTAATTCATGCCAGAGAGAAATGGTTCGATAATGGGTGTAAAAGAGCTAAGGAGTGGAGAGACAAATGCTGGAAAAGGTATAGGAGGAGAAAAAACATAAATGCCTTGCAAACCTACAAAAGAGCAAGAAATGACTACCTAAGTAAAAGGAGAGAGGCAGAGAGAGATTATGAGAGGGACATCACCAGGAAGGCTAAAGAAAATCCCAAGCTTTTCCACAGCTTTATCAGAGGAAAACTGAAGGTAAAAGAACAGGTTTTAAGGCTAAAGAGAGCGGATGGAAGCATCACTGAGACGGACGAAGAGATCTGCAAAGAATTGAACAAGGAGTTTCAGTCAGTATTTACAGTAGAAAATACCCCACCCCCTCAGATTGCAGTGATAGAAGCTCAAGGGCCGGTATTAGAGAACATCAACCTTACAGCCACAGAGGTATGCAAAGCGCTGATGGATTTAGATGTTCATAAAGCTACAGGTCCTGATGACATATCCCCTCATGTGCTTAAAAAATGCGCAAACACAATATCAGTGGCACTAAGTATCATATTTAAGGAGTCACTGGAGTCGGGGGAGATTCCAAGATGCTGGAAACAAGCAAATGTGATACCTATCTTCAAAAAGGGAAGGAGGGATACGGCTCTGAACTATAGACCAGTTTCCTTGACCAGCATAGTTTGCAAACTTATGGAGAAACTACTAAGGAAACATATCTCTCTTCACTTGGAATCCTTCAACTTTTTGTCAGTGAGGCAACATGGCTTCAGAGAAGGAAGATCAACAGTAACAAACTTATTAGAATTTTATGATGAGGTAAGCCAAATCTTACAGGAAAGAGAGGGCTGGGCAGATTGCATATTCCTAGACTTCCAGAAAGCGTTTGACACTGTTCCACATGGGAGACTTATTAGGAAGCTGCAATCAATGGCTAGAATAGGTGGAAATGTCTTGGAATGGATAAAAACTTACTTAGAAGGAAGGGAACAGAGGGTTAGAGTAAGACACTCAGTGTCTGAATGGAGAAGAGTTAGTAGTGGAGTTCCACAGGGTTCAGTTTTAGGGCCACTTTTGTTCCTTGTATATGTAAATGACCTACCAGAGTCTGTAAATTCATTCATGAATATGTTTGCAGATGATGCAAAGATTGTGAAGAAAGTAAAAAACGAGAACAGTGGTAGAGAACTTCAGGAGGATCTAAATAATCTGCATGAGTGGTCAGAAAAGTGGCTAATGAAATTCAATACCTCAAAATGTAAGGTAATGAGAATGGGTACAAGTGCAAGAAGGCCCAAGCTTGACTACTCGGTGGCTGGAGTACAACTTCAAGAGACAGAAAATGAGAGAGATCTAGGAGTAAACATACTGGCAGATTTGTCTCCAGAAATACATATAAATGGCGTAGTAAGGGCAGCATATGCATTCTTATCAAATGTAAGGGTAGCCTTCAGGCACATGGACAAGGAAATGTTCAGAAATATTTATGTAACCTATGTGAGGCCAAAACTCGAATATGCAGCCCCCTTTTGGAATCCGCACTTGAAAAAGCACATAGCTAAGCTTGAAAAAGTTCAAAGACATGCCACGAAACTGGTGCCAGAAATACGCAATCTCAGTTATGATGAGAGGCTGAGGGAATTAGACTTGCCATCACTCGAAGCTAGAAGAGTAAGGGGGGATATGGTGACAGTCTTTAAATTCCTTCATGGTTATGATAGAGTGGATAGGGATCGATATTTCGATATGGCTGGCTCTAGAACTAGAGGTCATAGTTTGAAGCTTCGTAAGAAAACTTGTTTGCAGGATGTAAGGAAATACTTTTTCAGTGTAAGAGTAGTTGATAATTGGAATTCGCTAAGCGAGGAGGTAGTTAATGCTATCTCAATCCATAGTTTTAAGGACAGGTACGATAAGTATCACTAAGTCTAAAAATGGAACCGATCAGGAGACGGGAAGATACGAGCTTTGGGCTCTTTCCCGATAAAGCTACAGGTCCTGATGACATATCCCCTCATGTGCTTAAAAAATGCGCAAACACAATATCAGTGGCACTAAGTATCATATTTAAGGAGTCATTGGAGTCGGGGGAGATTCCAAGATGCTGGAAACAAGCAAATGTGATACCTATCTTCAAAAAGAGAAGGAGGGATACGGCTCTGAACTATAGACCAGTTTCCTTGACCAGCATAGTTTGCAAAGTTATGGAGAAACTACTAAGGAAACATATCTCTCTTCACTTGGAATCCTTCAACTTTTTGTCAGTGAGGCAACATGGCTTCAGAGAAGGAAGATCAACAGTAACAAACTTATTAGAATTTTATGATGAGGTAAGCCAAATCTTACAGGAAAGAGAGGGCTGGGCAGATTGCATATTCCTAGACTTCCAGAAAGCGTTTGACACTGTTCCACATGGGAGACTTATTAAGAAGCTGCAATCAATGGCTAGAATAGGTGGAAATGTCTTGGAATGGATAAAAACTTACTTAGAAGGAAGGGAACAGAGGGTTAGAGTAAGACACTCAGTGTCTGAATGGAGAAGAGTTAGTAGTGGAGTCCCACAGGGTTCAGTTTTAGGGCCACTTTTGTTCCTTGTATATGTAAATGACCTACCAGAGTCTGTAAATTCATTCATGAATATGTTTGCAGATGATGCAAAGATTGTGAAGAAAGTAAAAAACGAGAACAATGGTAGAGAACTTCAGGAGGATCTAAATAATCTGCATGAGTGGTCAGAAAAGTGGCTAATGAAATTCAATACCTCAAAATGTAAGGTAATGAGAATGGGTACAAGTGCAAGAAGGCCCAAGCTTGACTACTCGGTGGCTGGAGTACAACTTCAAGAGACAGAAAATGAGAGAGATCTAGGAGTAAACATACTGGCAGATTTGTCTCCAGAAATACATATAAATGGCGTAGTAAGGGCAGCATATGCATTCTTATCAAATGTAAGGGTAGCCTTCAGGCACATGGACAAGGAAATGTTCAGAAATATTTATGTAACCTATGTGAGGCCAAAACTCGAATATGCAGCCCCCTTTTGGAATCCGCACTTGAAAAAGCACATAGCTAAGCTTGAAAAAGTTCAAAGACATGCCACGAAACTGGTGCCAGAAATACGCAATCTCGGTTATGATGAGAGGCTGAGGGAATTAGACTTGCCATCACTCGAAGCTAGAAGAGTAAGGGGGGATATGGTGACAGTCTTTAAATTCCTTCATGGTTATGATAGAGTGGATAGGGATCGATATTTCGATATGGCTGGCTCTAGAACTAGAGGTCATAGTTTGAAGCTTCGGAAGAAAACTTGTTTGCAGGATGTAAGGAAATACTTTTTCAGTGTAAGAGTAGTTGATAATTGGAATTCGCTAAGCGAGGAGGTAGTTAATGCTACCTCAATCCATAGTTTTAAGGACAGGTATGATAAGTATCACTAAGTCTAAAAATGGAACCGATCAGGAGACGGGAAGATACGAGCTTTGGGCTCTTTCCCGTAAACACAATTAGGTAATCAATTAGGTAATCACACACACACACACACACACACACACACACAGACAAAGGGGAGATAAAGAAGATAATGACAGAAGATCAGGGGATGGGGTCTCATTAAGATTGTAATACACAAATGCTGATGGCTTAGCTGGTAAGGCAGTAGAATTAAAAGATAGTATTCACAACAGTAAGGCAGATATAGTAGCAATTACAGAGACTAAGTTGAGTGAGGACATAAACAGTGTCACAGTTTTTCCTAAGGGCTTCAGAATACTAAGGGTTGAAAGATCTGAGAGGACTGGTGGAGGGATAGCACTGCTCATAAGTGAGAGGATTCAAGTTGAAGAAATAAACTTGGCTATAGAAAGTGAGTTCAGGGAATTTCTTGTTGCTCGCATAAATACTGGGTCAGAGAGCATTATAATAACTGTTGTATACAACCCACCAAGGAACCAAAATAGGCTTGAAATGTATGAGGAAAGTCATATAGGTACTATTGAAGTCATAAACTCAGTTGTTAACATGGCACGGGATAAAAAATGTAGGATTTTGATTATGGAGACTTTAATCATAAAGAGATAGATTGGATAAATCTTGACCCACACAGTGGTGAGGACTCATTCGGGGCAAGATTCCTAGATTGCGTACAAGGGAATTTCCTACACCAACATGTAATGGAACCAACAAGAGCCAGGGGTGGGGATGAGCCATCACTACTTGATCTAGTGTTCACAGATAATGTGTGGATATTGAAAATATTGAGTATGAACCACCAATTGGAAAGAGTGACCACTGTGTGTTGTTGATGGAGTATATCATTGAAGATATTCTTCCTGAGAGTAGAGGCACTGAGGACATGAGGAGGAACTATCCGAAAGGAGATTACATCAAAATGAATGAGCTTTTTGCAGTTATTGACTGGAGAACCTTATTTTACAACAAATCTGTACAAGAAATGTATGACATCTTTTGTGAGAAATATGGGAAGATAGTAGATTGCTGCATACCTGTCACCAAAGTAGGTGTAATTCATGCCAGAGAGAAATGGTTCGATAATGGGTGTAAAAGAGCTAAGGAGTGGAGAGACAAATGCTGGAAAAGGTATAGGAGGAGAAAAAACATAAATGCCTGGCAAACCTACAAAAGAGCAAGAAATGACTACCTAAGTAAAAGGAGAGAGGCAGAGAGAGATTATGAGAGGGACATCACCAGGAAGGCTAAAGAAAATCCCAAGCTTTTCCACAGCTTTATCAGAGGAAAACTGAAGGTAAAAGAACAGGTTTTAAGGCTAAAGAGAGCGGATGGAAGCATCACTGAGACGGACGAAGAGATCTGCAAAGAACTGAACAAGGAGTTTCAGTCAGTATTTACAGTAGAAAATACCCCACCCCCTCAGATTGCAGTGATAGAAGCTCAAAGGCCGGTATTAGAGAACATCAACCTTACAGCCACAGAGGTATGCAAAGCGCTGATGGATTTAGATGTTCATAAAGCTACAGGTCCTGATGACATATCCCCTCATGTGCTTAAAAAATGCGCAAACACAATATCAGTGGCACTAAGTATCATATTTGAGGAGTCACTGGAGTCGGGGGAGATTCCAAGATGCTGGAAACAAGCAAATGTGATACCTATCTTCAAAAAGGGAAGGAGGGATACGGCTCTGAACTATAGACCAGTTTCCTTGACCAGCATAGTTTGCAAAGTTATGGAGAAACTACTAAGGAAACATATCTCACTTCACTTGGAATCCTTCAACTTTTTGTCAGTGAGGCAACATGGCTTCAGAGAAGGTAGATCAACAGTAACAAACTTATTAGAATTTTATGATGAGGTAAGCCAAATCTTACAGGAAAGAGAGGGCTGGGCAGATTGCATATTCCTAGACTTCCAGAAAGCGTTTGACACTGTTCCACATGGGAGACTTATTAGGAAGCTGCAATCAATGGCTAGAATAGGTGGAAATGTTTTGGAATGGATAAAAACTTACTTAGAAGGAAGGGAACAGAGGGTTAGAGTAAGACACTCAGTGTCTGAATGGAGAAGAGTTAGTAGTGGAGTTCCACAGGGTTCAGTTTTACGGCCACTTTTGTTCCTTGTATATGTAAATGACCTACCAGAGTCTGTAAATTCATTCATGAATATGTTTGCAGATGATGCAAAGATTGTGAAGAAAGTAAAAAACGAGAACAATGGTAGAGAACTTCAGGAGGATCTAAATAATCTGCATGAGTGGTCAGAAAAGTGGCTAATGAAATTCAGTACCTCAAAATGTAAGGTAATGAGAATGGGTACAAGTACAAGAAGGCCCAAGCTTGACTACTCGGTGGCTGGAGTACAACTTCAAGAGACAGAAAATGAGAGAGATCTAGGAGTAAACATACTGGCAGATTTGTCTCCAGAAATACATATAAATGGCATAGTAAGGGCAGCATATGCATTCTTATCAAATGTAAGGGTAGCCTTCAGGCACATGGACAAGGAAATGTTCAGAAATATTTATGTAACCTATGTGAGGCCAAAACTCGAATATGCAGCCCCCTTTTGGAATCCGCACTTGAAAAAGCACATAGCTAAGCTTGAAAAAGTTCAGAGACATGCCACGAAACTGGTGCCAGAAATACGCAATCTCGGTTATGATGAGAGGCTGAGGGAATTAGACTTGCCATCACTCGAAGCTAGAAGAGTAAGGGGGGATATGGTGACCGTCTTTAAATTCCTTCATGGTTATGATAGAGTGGATAGGGATCGATATTTCGATATGGCTGGCTCTAGAACTAGAGGTCATAGTTTGAAGCTTCGTAAGAAAACGTCTTTGCAGGATGTAAGGAAATACTTTTTCAGTGTTAGAGTAGTTGATAATTGGAATTCGCTAAGCGAGGAGGTAGTTAATGCTATCTCAATCCATAGTTTTAAGGACAGGTACGATAAGTATCACTAAGTCTAAAATGGAACCGATGAGGAGACGGGAAGATACGAGCTTTGGGCTCTTTCACGTAAACACAATTAGGTAATCACAATTAGGTAATCACACACACACAAAGCTACAGGCCCTGATGATATATCCTCTATTGTACTTAAGAAATGCGCTAAATCAATATCTTCGGGACTAAGTATCATATTTGAAAAGTTGTTGGAGTCAGGGGAGATTCCAAGATACTGGAAACAAGCGAGCATGGTATCTATCTTCAAAAAGGGAAGGAGGGATACAGCTCTAAACAATAAACCTGTTTCCTTGACCAGCATAGTTTGCAAAGTTATGGAGGAACTACTAAAAAAACACATATCTCTTCACTTGGAATCCTTGAACTTTTTGTCAGCGAGACAACATGGCTTCAGAGAGTAGCAAACTTATTAAAATATTATGATGAGGTAAGCAGAATCTTATAGGAGAGGGAGGGCTGGGCAGATTACATATTCCTTGACTTCCAGGAGGCAATTGACACGGTCCCACATGAAAGACTTATAGAGAATCTGCAAACAATGGCAAGAATACGTGGAAATGGATAAAAACTTACTTAGAATGAAAGGAACAGAGGGTTAGAGTTAGACACTCAGTGTCTGAATGGAGGAGAGTTAGTAGCGAAGTTCCACAGGGTTCAGTTTTAGGGCCACTTTTGTTCCTTGTATATGTAAGTGACCTACCAGTCTGTAAATTCATTCATGAATATGTTTGCAAATGATGCAAAGATTTTGAAGAAAGTAAGAGACAAGAACAATGGTAAAGAACTTGAGGAAGACCTAAATAGTCTGCATGAGTGGTTAGAAAAGTGGCTAATGAAATTCAATACTTCTAACTGTAAGGTTATAAGAATGGGTACAAGTGCAAGAAGGCCCAAGCTTGACTACTCAATGGCAGGAGCATAATTTCAAGAGACAGAGAATGAGAGAGATCTAGAAGTAAATATACTGGCAGAATTGTTTCCAAAAATGCAAATAAATGGCATAGTAAGGGCAGCATATGCTTTCTTAGCAAATGTAAATGTAGCCTTAAGGCACATCAACAAGGATATGTTCAGAAATATTTATGTAACCTATGTGGGGCCAAAGCTTGAATATGCAGCACCCTTTTGGAATCTACACTTGAAAAAGTAAGTAGTAAAGCTGAAAAGAGTTCAAAGACATGCCACGAAGCAGGTGCCAGAAATGCGCAATCTCATTTATGAGGAGAGGCTGAGGGAATTGCACTTACCATCACTCGAAGCTAGAAGAATAAAAGGGGGATATGGTGACGATTTTTAAATTCCTTCATGGTTATTGCAGAGTGGATGGGGAGCGATATTTCGATATGACTGACACTAGAACTAGAGATCATAGTTTGAAGCTTCGTAAGAAGACTTCTTTGCAGGATGTAATGACTTACTCTTTCAGTGTAAAAGTAGTTGATACTTGGAATTCTCTAAGCAAGGAGGTAGTTAATGCTACTCAATCCATAGTTTTAAGGAAAAATATGATAAGTATCAGTAAGTACAAAATGGAACCGACCAGGAGACGGGAAGTTACGAGCTTGGGGGTCTTTCCTGTAAGCAGAATAAGGTAATTAAAATTAGGTAATTAAACACACACACACACACACACACACACACACACACACACACACACACACACACACACACACACACACACACACACACACACACACACATGCCACGAAACTGGTGCCAGAAATACGCAATCTCAGTTATGATGAGAGGCTGAGGGAATTAGACTTACCATCACTCGAAGCTAGAAGAGTGAGGGGGGATATGGTGACAGTCTTTAAATTCCTTCATGGTTATGATAGAGTGGATAGGGATCGATATTTTGATATGGCTGGCTCTAGAACTAGAGGTCATAGTTTGAAGCTTCGTAAGAAAACTTCTTTGCAGTATGTAAGGAAATACTTTTTCAGTGTAAGAGTAGTTGATAATTGGAATTCGCTAAGCGAGGAGGTAGTTAATGCTATCTCAATCCATAGTTTTAAGGACAGGTATGATAAGTATCACTAAGTCTAAAATGGAACCGATGAGGAGACGGGAAGATACGAGCTTTGGGCTCTTTCCCGTAAACATAATTAGGTAATCACAATTAGGTAATCACACACACACACACACACACACACACACACACACACACACACACACACACACACACACACACACACACACACACACACTCACACACACACACAGCACATTATATAAGCATTACCGTTGTAGGTCACTCAAAAGCTAAAACATAGAGAAAGAAAATATCACTGATGAAAATCATCATAGGGCATATAAACATGTTTTTATCTCTGGCTAATTACATTAGCATTTCATTAGAAGGGGAGCGGGAATCTCTCCAAGTCTACCAATATATGAGACAGTGATCAATTTGTCCTTAAAATATTAAGGAAAAAACCCTATTTTTCGTGAATGTGTCAAAAATACCGAGTTTTGAAAAGACCGGGAATGCTTTGCATATGTATGCTATATATATATATATATATATATATATATATATATATATATATATATATTATATATATATATATTATATATATATATATATATATATATATATATATATATATATATATATATATATATTATATATATCTATATATATATATATATATATATATATATATATATATATATATATATATATATATATATATATATATATATATATATATATATATCATATATATATATATATATATATATATATATATATATATATATATATATATATATACATATATATAATATATATATATATATATATATATATATATATATATATATATATATATGTATATGTTGTGTATATGTATATATATATATATATATATATATATATATATATATATATATATATATATATATATATATATATATATATATATATATATATATATATATATATATATATATATATACATATACACAACATATACATATACATATATATATATATATATATATTTATATATATATATATATTTATATATATATATATATATATATATATAAACCACTAAAACAGGCAAATACACATATGCAGCTATATTTTTGCAATATTTAGTATTCTAGTATCTTCATATATACGCTCTTAAATGTGTTTTAAAAACCTGAGAAAGATAAAGCCTCATATTAATTGTTGCTAATGCATTTGCTGGTAATACTTTCTGAAAATGAGGAAAGTCAAAACATGAATATTTTATTACTTTAATATGCAGGTAATTAGCGATTTTTAATCTCTGCATGCATTTCTTACTCTTAGATTAATAGGAAAATATGTGTAAGTGTTTTTACTTATTTCTATAATATAACTTTTAAGTTATGTTTTAGTATTTATTTCAATCTTAAGTTATGTTTTAGTATTTATTTCAATCTTAAGTTTTATTAATTTGTATTCTTTATATATTTTGATAATATTACTAACATATTTACTTAAATATGCTTACCAATATAGATTTTACCATATTTAGCAAAATATATTAACTTCTTAAATTTGCTTAAATGGCTACTACTTCCATCGCTGCTCTGATGAGTTGACGAGCTACGTCCCTCCCCAACTGTCTTGACCACGTAACACTCGCCAAGCGGCCGGATTGGTCGGTGCAGCAACTGCTTTTTCCCATCTACCTCCACACTCTGGAACTCTATTCCTCCTTGTGTCCTCCTAATTCTTGCAACCTATCTTCCTTCAAAAAATGGATCTATCGTCATTTCAGACCCTAATCCTGCCATATCTGTCGCTTTCCTTTGTATGACATTACCTCATCTCTGCCTTGCCCTTAACCTTTTTCTTTTCCTTCGTCTTGGTATTTTCTCGTGCCCGGGCCTTTATTGATGAGGGCAGTTTCTGCCTGTCCCGGTGTCACACTCTTAAAAATAAAATATCAGCTGAAAATAAGGTAAGGATGTATGACCATAAGAGGTGTGTGAAAAAATAGTGTTAGAATCAGTTGATATGGAACTATGTGTCCTTGTCTTGGGATTTAAAGAACTTGAGTGCAGATTGTACAGAAAGAGGGATCATCAAGAATTTGGATACTATTAAAGATTGATATAATCTTTTTGCAAATGGATTACTTTTGAAATGTGTATTTTAGGTAAAATTTGAGTCCGGTGGATACATATAATGCACTGTTTGAAATGGAATCTAAGGATAATATACTGGATTCAGGCAATCATAGAATGATATGTGCAGGAGGGTGACAGTGAATGAATTTGGAAGTTCCTATATGTATAAACTTCTTTGGTGCGTCTAATATTATTTAAAAGCAAATAATAATAATTCAAGAAATACCATTGTTAAAGGGGAACAATATGAGTAGTGAAGAAAGTTTTAGAAAAGGAAGATGTTATGTGACATTAGTAATTTATTTAAAATGTACTTAAATTAGTGTGTGTCAGCCATAAAGCAAAATGATTGTCATATAATTGGCAGTGAGCTTATGATGCTAAAGAAGAAAATGGTAATGTTAATAAAAAATAGGCTGAAGTATCTTTAGATGAGTAAAATTACTGTAATTGAGTATTAAAGAATGTCCGTAGCCTTAAAGAGAAAATATGCCTAAGCGTAATTACTGGTGAAGAGAGATTGGAGTAGCATGAGTTGAAATACAATATTTAAATCTTATGTTATTGTACAACAGAAGAGGAGGTCAGAGTGGAATCATTAATACAAGAAGTATTATTTGGTAATATACATAATAATTACAATCAAAATATCCATACTGGCCTCTGAAAGATTAAGAAAAGCTAATGCAACATTCCTGACTTTTACCAAGCACTGAAGACCTGATGCTGATTGAGTCTCTGAGAAGGTGAAATTGGTCGTTATAAAAACTTTGAGTTAGTATGATTAGTTGGTATGATTAGTAGGTTGGCCATGGTACCATCCGCCCGTTGAAGGACTACGACTGAAGATTAGATTTCAGCTAGGACTGGTCAAAACAGTCCCGGGTTAAGTCTTCCTTCAGGACGGTTCTTTTTCTCATGCATACATCTACACTGACTATTCTGGCGTATTCATTACACATCCTTTGCTATTCCATTACATTTGACAAGTCAAAACACTCCCAACATCTGTCTCTTTTTCTCTCTTTTTTTCCACATATTTGCTACTATTTATGGAAGATCCACAGCCAATGGCAACCATTACCCGGCATAGAGGGGTGTGAAAAATCTCCAGGGTTCGTGTTGACTCCACTATTGGCTTGAGGGCAGACACGTCTGGTGGTAGTAATGGTTCTGCCCTTAACCTCGCACCTCCCAATAGATCTGCTTCTTTCGCTCTTCAATATTCTAACATTCGTTGACTGAACTCTAATCTTTTGTCTGTGGAACAGCACTTGAGTACTTTCCTCCCTAACCTCTTCCTCCTGTCTGAAACCCAGCTGTCTATACATGCTTCCACTGACCCATTTCAAATCTCTCACTATAATCTGTATACTCGTTTTCGTTCCAAAGGTGGGGTCTGTGCATATTGCAACACTAACACTCCAGTTGCGAGGCTCATCGACCTTGAATCTCCTGACTTTGATATTCTCTGGCTAAAAATCTATCTCTTCACTACCACTATATTCCTTTGCTTCTGTCACTGTTCTCCAAACTTCACGGAGTTAATGTCATCCTTTGAATATCTGTCCTCGTGCCATGAGTCCTTGCTATCTTCTCACCCACATGCCGTAGTTCTCTACGTTGGAGACTTCAATGTACACCACGGTGAGTGGCTTCATTCTTCTCACACTGCTGTGGGAGGAAGTGAGGCCCTTGCTTTCTCTATTACTCACGATCTGGAGCAAGATTCGAAGGTCTAAGGCTTCCTCTATAAGAAGGAAAGTTAATGACCTTAACTCCTCTCCCACTGACAAATGTTTCTGGTCCTTAGCAAAATCCACTCCAAAAACTTCTGTAACTCAAGCTTTCCCTCTCGCCTTCGTTCTGATGGTTCTATAGCTTGCTCTCCCACTGTCAAAGCCACTATCTTTGGCTCTCATTTTTCTGCCAATTCTTCTATAAATGATTCCAGCGCACCTGTTCCTCAATCTTTACCCCTCTCTAACCCTATGCCTTCCCTTATCCTTTCTTCACGCAAAGTTCATAAGGTTCTTCACTCGCTAAAGGCGAACAAGGTATCTGGTCCCGATAGTATTCCTGCAAGGTTCCTTAAGGAGTTTGCAGATGAACTGGCTCCCGTGCTTTGCCGTGTTTTTCGCCTCTTTCTGTCAACCAGTATCTATCCTTCATCTTGGAAGTATGATAATAATAATAATAATAATAATAATAATAAACTTTATTTCCATTTTACAATGGGTATTCGTCAGCCAGGACAAGCCCCAACCCCCCACTGTGATGTCCACCCACAGCAGTTCCTGCCAGTAAACAGCTTAAACTCTCGGTCTTGGACGGGGACCGATCTTTCGACCTCGTGAATGCGAAGCCAGCGCGTTACCACTGTACTAGCCATGCTCTAGTTCAACCTGTTCCTATGAAGTGTGACCACTGTATTCCTTCAAACTACCGACCTATTGCCCTAACCTCCTCTAAGGCTTTTGACAGAGTCTGGCACAAGGCTCTATTGGCTAAACTCCCTGTCTATGGCTTTACCTCTTCTTTCTGTTCTCTGATTTCCAGTTTTCTTTCTGACCGTTTTATATCTGTAGTTGTTGATGGTGCGACATCTAGCCCTTTCTCTGTCACCAGTGGTGTTTCACAGGGATCTGTTCCTTCTCTTCATCAATAATCTTCAACAATCCCCATCTTCTTCTCTTCTTCATGCCTTTGCTGATGATTCTACCCATCACTTTTCCTTTGACTTTTCTCCACAACCTTCATCTGCTACTCATGATCAGTCTCGTATCACTCTTTCTTCTAATCTCAACTCCGATTTGCTGAGGGGATCTCAATGGGGCACTCAGAATTTAGTTAAACTCAATGCCTCCAAGACAGTTTCTGGCTATCTTTTTATCTTCTTTTCCTCCTAATAACCCTATTGTTTTCAAAACTAACGAAATTTACCCTCTTAATTCTATCAACATATTAGGAATCCATATAGCCTCTAACTTGTCTTGGAGGAATCACATAATCCAAATTTCTAAATCTTCATCCAAAAAATTAGGGGTTCTGTTTCGTTTCCGTCATTACTTTTCCCCTTTACAGCTACTTAAGATTTATAAAGGTCTTATCCCCCTGCTTAGAATACAGCTCACACATCTGGGGTGCTTCTACTTATACTTATCTTCTTGATAGGGTTGAAGCTAAGGCAGTCAGACTCAGTAGTGATCCTCATTTATATAATCAGCTTCCCAGAGAACTAAAAAATGCTGGTTCAGTGTATACTTTTAAATATAATCTTAAGAAGTAACTCTTAAAGGAAGATTTTACTTGTAAATTTTAATGGTACACTCATCTTTATGATTTGTTTGTTTTAGTATGTCTATATCGTACACCACAGATGTCTATCTGGAATATATATGTATCTTATTTGAATACCCAATGTACATTGGAAATAAAGGATTATTATTATTATTATTATTATTATTCTTTACTTCTAATCTGGATTCTCTCTCTCTTCGCTGTAAGGAATTTTCTCTTTTTCTTTTCTATCGCTACTACTTCCATTGCTGCTCTGATGAGTTGGCGAGTTGCATCCCTCCCTCACTGCCGAGGCCATGTAACACTTGCCAAGCGCCTAATCTCACAGGTACTGTATGGAGATTTGTAGCTTGCTGATTGGTTGGTGCAGCGACTGCTTCTTCCCATTTACCTCCAGACTCTGGAACTCTCTTCCTCCTTCTGTCTCCCCCAATTCTTATGACCTATCATACTTCTAAAAGCGGATCTGTCGTCATCTCAGGTTCTAGTCCTCAATATCTCTGGGTCCTCTGTAATTTGACTGTTTTCTCTGTCTGTCGCTTTCCTATGTGTGAGATTACCTCATCTCTGCATTGTCATTAACCTTTTTCTTTTCCTTCGTCTTGGTACTCTCTTGTACCCGGGCCTTTATTGATTTGGGCAGTTTTTGCCTGTCCCTGTGTCACACTCTTAAGAAAAATTCTCAAGGTCCTCAGTCCTACGAGTATTCCTTCAGGCTGTCCTTTTCCTGTTGTGTTATCGTTACCTCATCTCTGCCTTGTCCTTAACCTTTTACTTTTCATTCGTCTTAATATTTTCTTCTTGCCCGAACCTTCATTGATGAGGGGAATTTTCTTGCCTGTCCCGGTGTCACACTCATAAAAATGAAAATATTTATTTAGGACTGATGATACTGTTGCACACTTACTAGCAACGTGGGTTCGTTTCCCTGATATTCAACATGTTTTTCGTGGATATATATATATATATATATATATATATATATTATATATATATATATATATATATATATATATATATATATTATATATATATATATATATATGTACATACATATATATATATATATATATATATATATATATATATATATATATATATATATATATATATATATATATATATATATATATATATATATATATATATATATATAAGCTCCACGTACAACTGTAAGAGCTTCATATAAGAACGAAGGGAATATCCTTGCAAGAATAGGATGAGTTTTTATAATCAGATTTTTATCTGTCGTAGTAGCTCAGTCATAATGATGTTTTGCATGAACACGTAGCCTGCGAACGGGGGCTCGGTTCCCCTGATGTTCAAATTATATTTCGTGGATAATATTACATGAATGTGTATGAGTGATTACCTAATTGTGATTACCTAATTGTGTTTACGGGAAAGAGCCCAAAGCTCGTATCTTCCCGTCTCCTGATCGGTTCCATTTTTAGACTTAGTGATACTTATCATACCTGTCCTTAAAACTATGGATTGAGGTAGCATTAACTACCTCCTCGCTTAGCGAATTCCAATTATCAACTACTCTTACACTGAAAAAGTATTTCCTTACATCCTGCAAACAAGTTTTCTTCCGAAGCTTCAAACTATGACCTCTAGTTCTAGAGCCAGCCATATCGAAATATCGATCCCTATCCACTCTATCATAACCATGAAGGAATTTAAAGACTGTCACCATATCCCCCCTTACTCTTCTAGCTTCGAGTGATGGCAAGTCTAATTCCCTCAGCCTCTCATCATAACCGAGAGTGTGTATGTATGTGTGCGTGTGTGCGCATATGTGAGTTTAAGGTAAAACCGTTAAGGTTTTTAATGTTAAAATGATTCAAAAATCATAAAAGCTTTGCATTCACAAAATAGATAAATTCTAAAAATATTCTGTAAGTTATTTAAAATTATGGGAGTGAGCTCTTTTCAAATCCTTGAATTGAGAGTCTGGCTAAATAATCACCATTTGTTCAAAAATAAAGGTCACAACAGCTCTAAACAATTTATATGTAAGAAAATTAATTGATAACTTAAATAAATATGATGAAAACCATTTAAATTGCATTTCTCATAACTATAAACTGTCTAGTTTTTCAACACAATTACAATAATTATTTTTTTTAAATAAATATTCAAGCTAACTCTTTTGAAAGCTATATGTGAAGTTGCTATATATAAGAATTGGTGGAAAACAATTTATCTGAAAGTTAGATTTCTTTTATTTGAACAATGCAAACTTCAGAACATTTCTAGTAAGTAAATTGAAAATATTCACGTGAACTCTTGCAAAAAATTTTTGAGAAGGTTTTATGCGCAAGTGATTTCAAGGAGAATATTTAATAAATATATAAAAATCAATTTAAGTTAAATTCCATAAATACCTAAAATGCGAAATTCAGCACATTTCCAGTAAGTTATTTGAAAATATACAAGTGAACTCTTTAGAAAGCTTTATGTGAAAGCAAATATACATAAGTATATATACATCTCTTCAGGGGCTTAAAGTCATTCCCTTAGCAAATCCGTGAGAGCTCCAAACATGATGGAGGTCTTTTATTGCTTCCGCTTTTGCAATATTCACAATACTTCCTTCTTTGCTTCTTTTTTTTTTTTTGTAAGAAAGCAAAGTGTGTCAAAATTATTCTTTCTTCTCCTCCTCCTCTTCTTCTTCTTCTTCTTCTTCTTCTTCTTCTTCTTCTTCTTCTTCTTCTTCTTCTTCTTCTTCTTCTTCTTCTTCTTCTTCTTCTTCTTCTTCTTCTTCTTCTTCTTATTATTATTATTATTATTATTATTATTATTATTATTATTATTATTATTATTATTATTATTATTATTATTATTATTATTTTTATTATTACCCATTTTAATGTTATTTATTTTGCTTCTGTTACATTTCTTCTTTACTATGACGATGATAAAAGATACTACAATGATAGGATGACAATGATAACATTGATAATAGAAATAATAATAAGAAATAAATCAATAAATCAATCAATAAACAAACACAAACAAATAAGTAAATAAATAGAAACTTTCTGAAGAAGCCTGAGCAAGAAACTGACTCAAGGGTGAGGCAATAATGCTTCAAACTTCGTCCCACTTAAGACATCCCGTAACTACGTGGTCAAGTTATACTCGTGGCGAGACTTGGCAACTCCTCTTCTTCACATCATGACTTGGGCGTCTTGAAGTATGGCAGTGTTCGAGTAATAATGCATTTCATGAGAAGGGATTTATTATTATTATTATTATTATTATTATTATTATTATTATTATTATTATTATTATTATTATTATTATTATTATAATTATTATTAAGAACAAGTGTTGGATTGACAAAAGAGTTTTGTAGTAAGGGTTGGGCTACATCAGGGATCGTCATTGAGCCCATATATGTTTAATATAATAATGGATGTAGCTACTGAACGAGTAAGGGAAAGGGCACCGTGGAGTATGTTGTTTGCTGATGATGTAGTGTTGTGTGATGAGAGACCAGAGAGGGAGTGGAGAGGAACTGGATAGATGGAGAGAGGCACTGGAAAATAGAGGACTGAAAATCAGTAGAGCAAAGACAGTGTGTGTGTTGTCATCCCACCAATCAGTTGGGTGACATACATCTACAGGAGGAAATAATGAAGAGGGCAGAAAAATTCAAGTACCTGGGTTCATATGTGGAGGAAAATGCAGAATTCCAAATGGAGGCAAACAGCCGAATCCAAGCAGGATGGAGCAACTGGAAAAGGGTATCTGGAATGTTGTGTGACCGGAGGATAAATGTGAAACTGAAGGGAAAAGTGCATAAAACTGTAGTGAGACCTGCAATGACATATGGAGCAGAGACATGACCCAGGAAGATATCTTATGAAAAGAAAATGGATGTGGCAGAAAGGAGGATGCTTAGATGGATGGTTGGAATCAAAAGAAATGATAAGATTAGGAATGATTTAGTAAAAGGAACAACTAAAGTTATAGAAGTGTCTAAGAAAATCCAAGAAAAGAGGCTTCACTGGTTCGGACTTGTCATGAGGAGGGATCAGGAGTAAGTTGGGAGGAAAGTATTGGAGATGGAGGTGCCAAGTAGGAGGAAGAGGGGGAGACCAAAGAGAAAGTGGATGTAGTGTGTAGCAGCTGATATGGAACAAAAAGATATTACAGTGAAGGACGTCGAAAATAGGAATCGTTGGAAACGGTTTTCCAAAAATAGCGACCCTGCATTAGCGGGAAAAGCTGTGGTGGAAGAAGGAGAAGAGGCGTTGTTGTTGTTGTTGCTGTTGTTGTTGATATTATTATTATTATAATTATTATTATTATTATTATTATTATTATTATTATTATTATTATTATTGTTATTATTATTATTATTATTATTATTATTATTATTATTATTATTATTATTATTATTATTATTATTATTATTATTATTATTTAAATTATTATTATTGTTATTATTACCATTATTATTGTTAGTATTATTATTTAAATTATTGTCGTCGTCGTTATCATCATCGTCATAATTATTATTATTATTATTATTATTATTATTATTATTATTATTATTATTATTATTATAATAATTATTATTATTATTATTATTATTATTATTATTATTATTATTATTATTATTATTATTATTATTATTTCTTTGTTATTGCCTATTTTGATGTTTTTGTTGTTGATGTTGTTTTTGTTATTGTTCCATTTGATGCTTTTGTTGTTGTCACTTTTTATGCAATTGTTATTTTGTTATTTTTATTGTGGTTTTAAAAGACTGTCCTAGTATATGAAATCCTTGAAAATATGAAAATCCTAGATTTTCGTCCATTTCTGTCTTCATCATCAGAGTGGTAGAACTAATGTTATATAATCGCTTCAAATATAAGTCCTGACACCATAAGTTAGTGAAATGTAGGAATAATTTTCCATTTAACACGATTATCTATAATCTATAATAATATGTCTTGAATTACTCTGGATACTAACTTCTAGCAAGGAGCTAGTTCTTGAGAATATGAAACAACTGAAAACTTTTAGCTTATAAGATTTCTCTTTATAAGTTTGAATTTCTTTCCTGCTTCGCATGTGAAAGGTAGGAATCATTTCAATCATAAAGTAATAGCTTTTTTTTTTTGCTTCTTTTTTTTCCGTAGAGTTAAGATGATAGCAATGATTAAATTGTCTGAGTAGAAAACTTTTAGCTCTGCTGTCTGATTACAGTAATTTAGTTTTCGCTCCTGTCTTTCTGTTTGCCTATGTCTGTCTGTTAGCGTATCTTAGTCACGTAAAAAGCTTGCACGATGTGAAATTATTCTCCAGGTGTTTTGCACTAATCAGCAAATTTAATTATGCAGGACCAAGAAAAGAATTAAATTGGCAAAAGCCTAGTTGGAGAGAGAGAGAGAGAGAGAGAGAGAGAGAGAGAGAGAGAGAGAGAGAGAGGAGAGAGAGAGAGAGAGAGAGAGAGAGAGAGAGAGAGAGAGAGAGAGAGAGAGAGAGAGAGAGAGAGAGAGAGAGAGAGAGAGAGAGAGAGAGAGAGAGAGAGAGAGAGCTTTAAACCTACCTGATGTACAAGTCATGTTCACAATTAACAATGAAATCAAAATGGTTTATTAGGAACGTAGCTACACATATACATAATAAAACTGTGTTAGCAGCTTACATCTGTACGTGTGCATATGTATTCATATTTACACAAGATACCACGTACTGTCACACACACATACACACATATATACACATACACGACTCACTTATGTATTCAAGAACGACATAGGGAATAGAACAAACCAAATACGACCACGTACGACATCCATCATGCGAGTTATGAAGAATACGAAGTTAGTGTTGGGGTCATAAATAAATCCACAATAGAAGGGGTCTTAGAAGGTGGGTCAGGGATGGGTGATGGGTGGTGAAGAGGGGGTAGATGGGTGAAGGTTGGTAGAGGGGGGTAAAAGAAGGGTGAAGAGTGGTAGAGAGGGCTGGAAATGCCTTGTGAGAATGGCGGAGAGTAAAAGAGAAAAAAAAAAAACATGAAAAAAATCGAAGAATTGAGACGCCGTAACAAACTTCACCATAGCTAAATAAAGAAAAAAGAAAAAAAAGAGTTAGATCTTTAAAAAAGAAAAGTTTAAAATAATTTCCTTAAGTTCCCTAACTGTAATTGCTATAAGTATATAATCAAATAATATTTGCAGTGAAAAAAACATCCAAAGCAAAATAAACAGTGACATACTAATTGCACTGTCAATATTTCAATTGCAGAACACACAGTGACTTATCTAATAATTGCAGTAGCAACACATCACATACGATATCAAATTAACAACATTAGATTCTGTGGAAGCAACACAATACTTGCACTAGAAACAGTGACTAAAGTAATAATATTTTCAGTAGTAACACATCGTATGCAATATAAAAAGTAACAAATATATTTTCAGCTGCAACACATCAAATGCAATATCAACAGTGTCCTAATCAACATTCGCAACACAACTACAATATCAGCAAAGATGCAGATAATAACATTTGCAAAAACAGTTAGAATTTAATATCAAGAGCTACAAAAATGATAACATTAGGAATAACAAGAAAAATATATAAACAAAGACATCGTTAACTTAAAAAAATATGAAACAACAACAATATTAACAAATAAAGCTACTGGAATAACCAGAGTTGATAAACCATGAAAATTTATGCAGAACAGACCACAAATGTGAAAGCAACAATGATATCAAGAACAAGAACAAATACACAACAAAATATACAAAAAACAAAACAAAAAAAAACAAAGAAAAACAATTAAATAAGAAAGAATGAAATAAAATTACATTGGGAAGAAAAACAAACGATAAAACCAAAACCAAAACAATTATGATAAATAATAATAATAATATTACAATTAACAATGTAATCAGCAAAATCAAATTTACTTTAACACAACAAATCTCTCTCTCTCTCTCTCTCTCTCTCTCTCTCTCTCTCTCTCTCTCTCTCTCTCTCTCTCTCTCTCTCTCTCTCTCTCTCTCTCTCTCTCTCTCTCTCTCTCCGTCCGTTCATCCGTCCATCCGTCCGTCCATCTGTCTGTCGGTCTGTCTCTCTGTCTATCTGTCTGTCGCTACTAGTAACTAATAACAAAGAAATTCCATCAGTATTTTTGACTCCTCACTTTAAAATAATTTAGAATTTAAATTTGCTTTTCTGCACTTTAATAATAACGTATGTCAAACAAAATAAATAATTTCTTAGTTGGCTTCCCTCTCAAGGGAAATTAAAAATATGGAATATTCAATTTCAAATTATAAAGTCACGAATCTCTCTCTCTCTCTCTCTCTCTCTCTCTTCTCTCTCTCTCCTCTCTCTCTCTCTCTCTCTCTCTCTCTCTCTCTCTCTCTCTCTCTCTCTCTCTCTCTCTCTCTCTCTTCAATTATGCATCTTTTCGTGTATGTATGTATGTATGTATGTATGTATGTATGTATGTATGTATGTATGTATGTATGTATGTATGTATGCATGTACGTATGCATGTATGCATACATACACAATGCGTACCTACTGATATGATTTAACGGGAATGAACAATGAAAGTGAATCCCCATCTCCAAGTGGCAGAATATCAAACTATTTACTTCTAAATAATTTCAGGCACTCTACAAATAACATTAATAATGTAATCATAATAACGATATTCGCAATAGCAGTAGCAGTAGAAGCATTACTACTACTACTGCTACTTATAATAATAATACTAATAATAATAATAATAATAATAATAATAATAATAATAAAAATAATAATAATAATAATAATAATAATAATAATAATAATAATAAAAATAATAACTAATAATGATAATGATAATAATAATAAT
>JAXCGZ010021100.1:47500-50000 GCA_037179515.1 Halocaridina rubra | reverse complement strand
AGTTGCTTTTCAAATTCAGTATTTTTAAGCATTTACTATTTACATTTTAAACTGGGAGTTGGTGGTAAGGTATTTTTTTCTTATCATCAGACACTGTCCCTGGCTTTGCATGTATACATTCTCTCAGGATATGGTTTGTGAACATTTAATGCAGTCTCCGTCATAAGTCGAGCCTCTCAAAAAATTTTCCTTGTTTAAATTTCACCCAAGTGAGGAGGCAATTCATGTCTCTCTTCTCCCAAAGTAAGAATTTCTATATATCCCTTCAAGATAAATGTTTTTAAACTATTTTTCTAAACATTCAATATTTTTTCTAAAACTTGAGAGATGGTATGGTATTTTTTTTTTTTGGTAATTATCTCCCCAAACTGTTTTCCTTTTTTGATGTCGGCTACCCCCCAATTTAAGGGGGAAACAGCCAAGGTATATGTATGTATTAGATGTTATACCAAGGCTAAATTTCTACAAAACTGATGCATTTTTCTGTTTATCACTCACTCACTCACTCACTCTCACTCACTCACTCACTCATTCACTCACATCAAATCTTGTCGCATAGCTAAATTTTTGTGAATAGAAACAGTTTCCTTTCTATCAAGAGAAGTCTGCAAATAGGCTATTTTTGCTATACTCACTGCTCGAACTCTTGAAATACTATTCAATAAGTCAACTCCTAGAACACTAAAGGCATTTAATTTTAAATATTTAGGCTCAAGAAAATACCATGCTATAAGTACCTGCAAGCATATAACAGTGTGCGCTCTGAAGCCGCTGAGTTAACAGGGCCTACCAGACTAAGAGTTCTACGGTATCATTATCATCTCATCGTTCCTATAAGGTTCAATAGAAAAAATGTGAAATTAACCACATTTCGGGACTTCCTTGGTGGGGTTCAGAGACTGAACCATGAATCTATCAAGGAATGCTAAAAGAAATAATCCTTGTATTATGTTTCACTATCAGTTCCCATGATGGGGGTGGACACAGACAAATTTGCATTGGGGAATTAAGTTTGAGTCCCCTCCTAACGCGCAGCTGTGGGTTCGATCGCGGATCTGTCATGCTCCAAGTCGTGTACTCTAACAACTACACTACGCCAGTTCTCTTTAAGGTTTAATATTGGAATAAACAATCTGCTATTGGTACAAAATGATAGGCTATTTTCTAAGAACAGAACCCCCCGCCTTTATAGTGAGCGCGAGCAAGCAAAACGCAAACACAGATACGCATGTGCGTAACCAAACCCCTTGGATACTGCATGACAGATGAAGATCAAAAGGACGTTCCGAATTTGCAAGCAATTAAAATCCTGTGATTTTTTGAAAGAAAACTTGTAAGTGACTCAGCAAACCGGTGGCCATTTTTGCAAGGCAAGAGAGGCTCTGAGAACGCAATTCAGGCGCCACTTCCTGGATAGTTTGTGCAGTACGATATCATAAACATTCTCAACCTAATTAGCGTACGTACCACTGCCAGACGTACAATGCTTACATTGGCAGCATAAGGCAGATCTTTCCGACTGCATTAATAAATTATATCTTAACTAACTTGAATTAGCTTTCAAGACTACTTACATTTTATGTGTCACTATTAATCCCCAATATGAGGGTCGACGCAGAGAAAATGGAGTTGGGGAATTAAGTATGCACCTATCCTGAAGCCTCTCGGTGGGATGTATAGTGGATCTGTCACTTCTAGAGTTGAGTATTCTAACCACTACGCTCACTAGTGCCGTATCTATGGTCAGTGCTTGACATTATTTCCGGCATCCGTAACCTTATTTACTTCAGAGTTTTTATAACCCAAAGTCTACACTTTCAAGTAAAGATTAAAGGTCACTGATGAATGGCAGAGACAAGGGACTGTGATAGCACTAGAAGCCGACTATACACCGACCATATAGCCGGGGCCTAACCCCTTTGTCCAATAACGTGGAAAGAGTAAGAGTTTGGCTTCAATTATCCTCAGTATTAAAACTGTAATTGCATTATCAAGATAAAATTATGACAAAATCCAGATGCAATATACGTTTTCGGAAATCTGAGAGACATAAGTTATATTCTTCAGGGATGTCTGACATAAGCAAAATTGACAAGAAGTTACGAAGAGGGAAGTTGGGATGAAAAAAAAAGGAAAGAAAAGGCTGAAGGGTTCAATTCGCTAAGGTTTCTGATGTGCTTTAGTTGAATCAAGAAGCATCATAAGTATGGTTAACAGACTCAGGGGTCAGATACGACCCAAACAATAATAATTCCGATAAAAATACTACTACTACTACTACTACTACTACTACTACTACTACTACTACTACTACTACTACTACTACTACTACAATAATAATAATAATAATAATAATAATAATAATAATAATAATAATAATAATAATAATAATAATAATAATAATAATAATAATAATAATAATAATAATAACAATGTTCCGGTTTTACGTCACGGACTCCCTTTTCTATCAAGGGCTAGGACGGTTGCCTTCTTGCGAAGG
>JAXCGZ010021100.1:32500-37500 GCA_037179515.1 Halocaridina rubra | reverse complement strand
ATTATTATTATTATTATAATTACTATTATTATCATTATTATTGTTATTATTATTATTATTATTATTATTATTATTATTATTATTATTATTATTATTATAATGATAATAATCATAATAATAATCATAGTAATAATAATAATAATAATAATCATAGTAATAATAATAATAATAATAATAATAATAATAATAATAATAATAATAATAATAATAATAATAATAATAATAATAATAATAATAATAGTAATAATAACTATAATAATAATAATAATAATAGTAATAATAATAATAATAATAATAATAATAATAATAATAATAATAATAATAATGATAATAATAATAATAACTAAGAAAAATAATAATAATGAAAATAATAATAATAATAATAATAATAATAATAATAATAATAATAATAATAATAATAATAATAATAATAATAATAATAATAATAATAACAATAATAATAATAATACTTAAAGATCAGCACATAAAGAGAGAGAGAGAGAGAGAGGAGAGAGAGAGAGAGAGAGAGAGAGAGAGAGAGAGAGAGAGAGAGAGAGAGAGAGAGAGAGAGAGAGAGAGAGAGAGAGAGAGAGAGAATATGATAAATAGGCTGGACATTGCCAAATCTATAAACATAGATTTCACCTCCATTCAAACACGTATATAGGTACGCATAAACGCCCAATTCCCCTGGGAAAAACAAAGCACTTGGCCTCTATCCCCTATTTTGTGAGGAAAATCAAACAAATAAATATATATATTTACGCGTTGACCGTTGTCGATATCTAAGTCGCAAATAACGTTCTTATATGACGTTTTTTCCAATACCTAAAACTTTTTTTTCTCACACAACGTTTCCGAAATCTTGCTATGACCTTTTTTTTTTTTTACTAAATTATTTTATATCATTAGTTTAGCTTGTTTGTTTACATATGTACATATATACACATATATGTGCATGACTGTATGTATACATTTATATATACACATATATACACATATATGTACACATATATATACACATATATGTGCATGACTGTATGTATACATTTATATATACCTATAAAGTATAAAGCATATCGATTTTTAAGGAGTAACATGTAAAATGCTTACTTTTTTTTTTTTTTGCTAGGATGGTGCTTCGATATGAACAGACTTTCAGAGTTTTTCCACAGTGATGGAAATTAAAGGGTAATCTAAAGGCTATTCGAAGGCAACTCTGCTTGCGATACCTTCTGAAAACTCTGCAAAGAAAGAAAAAAATTGGGATCAAAAAGGCGTTCAGGCACACTGCATAGTTTAAAAAAAAGTGTGTCATAGAGTTATCTTTTTTTTAAAGATGGAGGAAGGTTTCTAAGCTCTGAAATATGATAATTGATTGAATAGATAAATGATGAATCAATATGGTAATGTAAAGGTATATCCATGAATATATAAGTAATTTGGTACTTGCAGTCTTTTGAGTTTGCTTAGGTATAATCATCACACAAAAATAATCATGTAATGTTTTGGATTAATTGCCTATTATTATACCAGTCCTAGTTTGCTAATCCTTATCTACACATGTAGATGATACCTTCCACCAACTTCTTCACATGAATTATCTATTCTATTATTGCTTTTGTAAACCTCATATCACAAAATTCCAGTAATGTTCCCTTTAAAATTCTTGCTCATGGCCCTCTAGTTTGAGAAACATTGAATTTCATATACTACGTATGACCTCTTAGAAGAAGAATCTATTTTTCTGTTAGTATTTTTTAAAAATAACTTCATAAAGTTCTAGTGAAGTCCCTTTTGAATTTCTTACTACATGGCCCCTAGCTTGAGGGACACTGTATTCTACAGTCCAATAAAGTCTCTTACAAAATTTTTGCTCATGGTCCCCTAGTTTGGGGAACACTGCAGTCTTCAAACCAATGAAATACTTTTTAAAATTCTTGCTGCATGGTTCCATAGCTTGAGGAACACTGTAATACTACAGTCCAGTGAAATATCTTCTAAAATTCTTGCTCGTGGCCCATTAGCACGAGGCGCACTGGATTCAACAGTCTGGAGAAGTACCTTCTAAAATTCTTGCTCGTGATCCTGTAGTTTGAAGACCACTCGATTCTACAAACTCTATATGCAAAAGGATGTTTCACCCGATGCCAGTGCAAGCACTCAACCCACAGCTTAACCTCGTCATCTCTTAATCATGACATTGTTTGCATGCAAATGGGTCAAAGTGTACCCTCGTTGCTGGGGATCAAACTATTACGTCATTGCAATTCGTAGATATTTACTCCACATTCCTGCTTTTAACCTACTACAGGTATAATTCTCGTATTTTTTTTATTCAGTAGGAAAGTACATGTATTATATATTTTGTCGATTTGTGTCACTATTAGTCTCCATTCGAATGGGAGTGGACACAGACTGAGTAGAGCTGGGGAGTTGAAGCTGGATGCTCTTTCGGACGCTCTGCCATGTGATCGAACATGGGTTTGTCATCTTCCTATTCGATCGTCCAAACCAAATATCTGTAGATGTGTAACTTCAAATACAACTGTTTCTCAGGCATAAATGTCCATAAATTTTATAAATTCGCACATACATTTTTATAAATTAATTTTCAACTATATTTCTGGGGACCGCGGAGCACATGGTAATAGAACCCGAGAGTCTGGAAGTGATGAACCTAATAAACGCGGATCCAATCCCATCGCGGGGCATTAGAAAGGGCATCTAGCCAATTAACTCCCCATTTCCAACCTGTCTATGTGCATCCCCATTCAAGAGAAACAAAATACAATTTCATATTAAATATTAAAAACAAATTACACCTCCACTAGATATCAAATTAGAAGTCTACTTCTTTTCTAGATATTAACTACTATTCCGCTTCTCTTCTAGATATTAACTACTATTCACGCTTTTAAAACCAGTACATGCCTACAATCTTTTTATATACTGGAATATACTCCCTATGTATATTAAGTGTTTGCATAGTAACAGATTTATTCGCACTTGTATGCATTAAACAAAAAGGATTTAAATCATTGTTAGATATCAAGTTCATAATATTTCATAATTATTTGCATTCATTTGACAGAAAATAATTTTAATGTATATTCATGTATATTTGAAAATTATTTGACGATTCTATCTCTTAAAAGAACACAGATTACATCATCGCTAGATATAATGAAAACAAAAATGAGAGATTTTATCAAATATTTTACAAAAGTAATTCGAGATTTTCACTCAATGATTTTTTCTTTTCTTTATTTCTTGCGTGTTGTGTCATTATTATTCCCATTTCTGGGAGTGGACACAGACAGATTGTAACTGGGGACTGAAGGCTGGGCACTCTTCCTAACGCTCCGATGTACATGTGTGCAGATACACACACACACACACACAATCATATATATATATATATATATATATATATATATATATATATATATATATATATATATATATACATATATATATGTATATATGTATATATATATATATATATATATATATATATATATATATATATATATATATATGTGTATATATATATATATATATATATATATATATATATATATATATATATATATATATATATATATATATATATGTGTATATATATATATATATATATATATATATATATATATATATATATATATATATATATATATATATATATATATATATATATATATATATATATACATATATATATGTATATATATATGTATATATATATATATATATATATATATATATATATATATATATATATATATATATATATATATATATATATATATATATATATATATATATATATATATATATATATATATATATATATATATATATATATATATATATATATATATATATATATATATATATATATATAAACTATATATATATATATATATATATATATATATATATATATATATATATATATATATATATATATATATATATATATATATATATATATATATATATATATATATATATATATATATATATATATATATATATATATATGCACACACGCACACACTCTCGAGGAGTTTACTTTCGCCACTTACCTACCTCGGTCTAAAAAATTATACTCACAGTTTGATAATTTGCTAGCTCCTGCTTTTGATATATAATGTATTAAATGTTTGTGTGCTTAAATATATATTTGTGATATTCCTTTTAGGTGCATAAATATTAACTTGTTTCTAGAAACCAAACCACAAGACAATATAATTATACTAGATATTTCGTTAATATTTTTGCTATTTAACTAGAGAATTAACCAGAGTGGGCTGTTATTAAGTAATATTTAGAATTCCTTTAGTGTTTATTAGTGTTTATAGGCTTTTGTTAGACTCAGATTAGTTGTGTTCTGTCTACTAGAATTTTGTTTTCTCTTTTAAGGACGGTTTACACGGTCAAACGGTTCGTCGAACGCGGTTCGACAGACAAGTGTTTGAAGTGATGTTCGAACGTGTGAACGAGGTATTTGGTTGTCGAACACGTTCGACGAACGTGTTCGACAACCAAATACCCCGTTCACACGTTCGAACATCACTTCAAACACTTGTCTGTCGAACCGCGTTCGACGAACCGTTTGACCGTGTAAATCGCCCTTACAAGAGAAAACAATATTCTAGTAGACAGAACACAACTAATGTGAGTCTGTCAAAAGCTTATAAACACTAATAAACACTAAAGAAATTTTAAATATTACTTAATAACAGCCCACTGTAGTTAATTCTCTAGTTAAATAGCAAAAATAGTAACGAAATATCTAGTATAATTATATTGTCTTGTGGTTCGGTTTCTAGAAACAAGTTAGGATTTGAATTTATGAAATAGGGTTTCAGATGTCTATATGTAGGGGCACACGGCAGTCAGGTGATTAGAATACTAGACTCAGGTGTTGACAGACCCGCAATCGATCCCTCCATGGGGCGTAAGAAAAGGCATCCAACCTTAATTCTCCTGAC
>JAXCGZ010021100.1:12500-25000 GCA_037179515.1 Halocaridina rubra | reverse complement strand
TTTCCTAACCCTAATTCACTCTGCTGCATAAACGAGTGTTCTTCTAAGCAGTGGAGGCTAACCTGGTATTTGCTTCAATTTTTTCTGCATTTTCACAAGTAAGCTTAGTTTGCAATTTAAGGCGAGGAATGATGTTAAACTGAACAGCTATGAATTTTATGTCGTAGTTCGTAACAGTGGTTACCTCATCTGCTTAAATGAGTGTATCATTGACATTTGGAGGGTGGAGAGTAGCGTAAAAATTAGAGCGCTCGACTCAGGAAGTGACAAACTCATAATGGGGACACATCACAGCGCTAGGAAGGACATCCAGTCTTAATTCCCCAGCAACAGCCAGTCTGCGTCCTACCTTTATCCAGTGGGATTTGATAGCGTTATATGAAACGACAAACGGAAACATATTACTTCAATGACTCCTTAAGATGAAATATAAAGCATGAAACAAACTTCTTACAAGAGACAAATAAAGGCAGTTCAGGTTTTAAGTTCCTAACCACTGGTAACTCAGTAAGAAAAGTGAATTTACCCTTACACTGGCTTGGCAATTCGATTTTGATATTATTTAATACAGAGATTAATGCCAGCATGTGCAAGAAATATAGATTTGCGTTTATGGCTCTTCTAACCTCAAATTCGGAAGCTTTAGTGGGTGTATCCTCAGACAATGGTAGACAGCAGGAGCTTTGCTGATTTACACTCTCTAACACTTATCTTTTTTACGAGAGTGACACTGGGAATGACGTAGATAATTACCCTCATCGGACCCGGGCATCATGCAAGCATTCAAGAAAAAAAAGTAGCAAGTTAAGCACCCGACAAAAATGAAAGGATGATAAACAATCAAAAGGCTGGCTGAAAGAATAGGCCAAGTAATGAAGACCTAGAAATATAGCATATTCTCATTTCAATCTTTCCTACATCTTGCACTCTCTCTTCCCTGCTCCACTAACATATCATGCGAATCCAATGCTCTATTTATGCCATCCATTCATCCAACTCAATTGATGTCTTCCTCTTGGCTATATTCCAACCACTTCTGTACTCTGCATTTTCTTCTCTAGTCGTTCATTACTCATCCTCTCCATGTGTCCAAACCAACTCAGTACTCTCTGATCTAAATTATCCGACAGCTTCCTTTTAACAGCTGTTCTATGCCTCCCCTCCCCATTTCTCACTGCCTGTTATAGATACCCCGAACGTACTTCTCAAATACCTCATCTCCATCAAATTCAACATATTCCCATCAATTCTTGCATTCCAAGTCTCTGTTGCATACAATGCAGTCGGCATAGTTACTTCTTCATATATAATTCTCTTAAGTGTTTATTCATAAGCACCTATTTCTCATCACACTTTTCAGATCCAGAAAAATATACCCCATAAAAATGTAACGTCAAAACTTCCCCATGAAAATTATTATATATAAATATGCCATAAACATGTATATAAAATGGTTTCTCAGTAAGTGTTCTGTTATACTTTTCGTTCCCATAAAATATGCTAACGAAAATAGTCCACCATTAAAAACTACGCAAAATAAGTAAGCACCAAATCTCTTAACCTTCATATATTTTCATAATAAGTAAAATAAAACATCTCGTAGGTAAATCGGATATGCAAGCATCTAAAATATATGAATATTGAAATTCTTTGGAATTTTAAAAACGAAAAAACTTACGCATTGATGTGTTTTATATATATAAATATGCAAAACGTTTTAATGCTACTAAAAATTTCCTCCTCTCTTCCTGCGCTTAAAAAGCAAGCGAGAGATTAGATAGATAGATAGATAGATAGATAGATAGATAGATAGATAGATAGATAGATGGACGGATGGACGGACAGAGAGAGAGAGAGAGAGAGAGAGAGAGAGAGAGAGAGAGAGAGAGAGAGAGAGAGAGAGAGAGAGAGAGAGAGAGAGATGGGCGGAAGGATGGATAGATAGATAGAAAAGATAGATAGATAGATAGATAGATAGATAGATAGATAGATATATAGATAGAGAGTGAAAATATTGCTTAATAATAATTAAACACTTTTCCAACCTCAATAAAACCAGATAAAATATTTACCCCTCTTTAGAAACATGCTTTGTGCTTTCAAGAGATTAAAAAAAGTGTATAAAAAGGTGGTCATAGAAACAATATTAATTATAATTATGATAATCCATTTTTCGTACCGTTGAGAGATGAATATTCCACAGGTCTTTGTGGTGCCCATTTTTTTATGCTCTTGGCACTGGGGGGGGGGGAAGTTACACTAGCTCAGCTTGGCATTCGTCACGAGCCAGATTATGTGGTGTTGGCAGAATTAGGAATGGTCTTCGACAATAAAACTTTGAGCTAAAGCCATACTCTAGCTTCGGAGAGGCTCGCGAGAAACAGCAGCTCCAAATGTACATGGGAAAAGCTGACAATGAAGAGGGTTGTGATATTCTTAGTTTTGTGCTTTTTATGCCCGATCATTTAAGGTTGATTTTAAGATATTACCTCAAAGTACGTGATTGAACATTTTTTTTTTCTTCTAATTTCTAATGTATTTTATGAGGAATTTTCTGGGCTTCTCAACCATATACGGAAACTCACTAGAGGATCCAGAACCCTTTCATTCCAAATGATACTTCGTTAAAACTTATTGTAAAAAAGATAATGATATTCAAGGACTAATCCAGACCTCAGGAAAATGAGGGAGACTTCAGTTGGCACTCAAATGAATGAGAGTGCCTTTTGGAGTCTAAGACTTTTTCTTGTGTGCTTGAAGAAAGTCTTCATAAGTGATATATATATATATATATATATATATATATATATATATATATATATATATATATATATATATAAACATATAAATATATAAATATATATAAATATATATGTATATATATATATATATATATATATATATATATATATATATATATATATATATATATATATATATATATATATATTTACTTTCTCTAAAGATAGGTTCCCAATAAAGCTATTCAGGTGTTTTAAACTTTTAGATAAGTCTGCAGCGACTTCGTGAGATCTTAGAAACGGTCTGCAGCAGCGAATTATTTTAATTTTTGATTCTCAAGAATTAAAATTCACATTCTTACTTTGAAGGATTCCTGGTTTCCTTCTCCATACTAAATTTTTATCTAGTGATTTTTCACCTTTACACCTTAATATTAAGGGCGGTTTACACGGTAAAACGTTCATCGAACGCGGTTCGACAGATAAGTGTTTGAAGTGATGTTCGAACGCGTGAACGGGGTATTTGGATGTCGAACACGTTCGTTGAACGTGTTTGACAACCAAATACCCCGTTCACACGTTCGAACATCACTTCAAACACTTGTCTGTCGAACCGCGTTCGACGAACCGTTTGACCGTGTAAACCGCCCTTTAGTGTGGCCAATGTGGCCGAGTGGTAACGCTCGAGACTTTGATTCGTCAGGTCGAGGGTTCGTAGTGCACCACGGTCTGAGGTTAGACAGGATATTCACTCGGGGTAATGGGCACACTTGCAAAAACCAAATTCCTTCAAAAAAGGAACGGTTCTAGCCCTTAGTAGAAAATAGAGTCAGTGACGCAATAGCAGTCACTCACTCACTCGCCCACACCTTAGCAGTGGTTTGTTTTTTGTTTATGAGTGTGACACCAGGACGGGCAAAAAAAAAAAAAAAATCTACCCTCATCAGGCCTGGGTACGAAGAAAACATAGAGAGAACCAGAGATCTGGAGTGTAGAGTGACTTGTCAGATGTGAAGGGATAATAAGACAGGTGCAACGAATATCCAAGAATATTCGGTGTTGATGTAGGTATAGAAAGAGAACCGTAACTGAAGGAAGACTTGCTAACCGAACCGTGACCATCACTTTGCAAACCTTAATAATTGAATATACCCGTGCTACCGTGGCAACAACACTTCCCTCTACTCTTGCCTTGCCTTAAAATGACAGACAGGTATGGGTGAGGGGAGGAATGATGAGCAGATATTGGGTGAAGGGAGTAATAAACAGGTTGTGGGTGAAAGGAGGCACTCCAATACGGATGTTACCCTGGTACAGGGTGAATATCATAGCTTTTAATGCGCAGTCCAGGCAGTATCTGCAAGGTGGGGTGTGGTAATTCTCTCTCTATGTGAGAAGTAATCTCAGTGAACGAGCTCTTTGCTCACCTATATGACTGACTGGTTTCACCAGCTAATTAAATTTACAGTACTTGGATTTCAGAGACTTCAGAACAAGGTCACGTTCAGTGTTCTAATCAAAATAACTGGAGCATAGCGGAAAACAGACAGGCTGAACTATTAACATGAACAATGAAGAATTTTTTTTTTATATATATTAAATAAAGTATTTATTATAAATGGAGAAGAGAAAGACTTCCATAATAACTTTTACAGAAACATGTGCTTCAGGAAGACACATGTCCTTACTATTGGTTAATTTATTTTGCATTATGAGTTGACAGGGACCATCATATCAGGAGTTGCGCTACTCTGTCTTTTTAGGCCCCAGAAACTCTGAAGTAAAGATTTTATATAGCGTATAGAAATAAAGAAATAAATGTGAATATAGATAGATAAATAGATAAATGGATAAATAGCTAAATGATTAAATGAATGAATGAATGAATGAATGAATGAATGAATTAATAGACAAATAATTAAGTAAATATATAAATTAATTAACAAAATTAATAAATAGATAAACAAATAAATAAGTGGATAAATTAATAATTAAAAAGAATAACTATGTAAATAAATAAACATTAAATAAGTAAATAAATAGAAAAATAGGTAAATAAAAGATAAATAATAAATAATTAAATAACTGAATAAATAAATAAACTTATAAATAAATGAAAATAAATGAATAGATAAATAAATTGAAAGAATAGATACATATTTAAGAAAAATGTACAAATAAGCAAATAAATAAATACATAAATACATAAATAAATAAATAAATAAATAAATAAATAAATAAATAAATAAATAAATAAATAAATAGATAAGTATATAAATAAATAAGTAAATAAGTAAATAAGTGAATAATAAAAGTATTTTTACTCTGATGTTCGTTACAACAAAAAAATATGCACAAACAAATAGAATAAAAAAACACACAATATATATATATATATATATATATATATATATATATATATATATATATATATATATATATATATATATATATATATATATATATATATATATATATATATATATATATATATATATATATATATATATATATATATATATATATATATATATATATATATATATATATATATATATATTCCGTTGAGTAAGTATACGTTATTAGCCAGATGGAGGACAACGATAACCGTGAATCTGTGACTCATTCAGATGAAGAACAACAAGAGGAACATGAATAACATCGTTAATGGGGGTCTGTTGTAGATAAATAAAAAAAATGAAGAACATCTAGAACAGTGACTCTTTGTTGGTGAGAAAAGAACTTTGATGATGGTCAGTAATTATAAGTGAATAAGATGAAAAACATAGAGAACAGTGAGTCTAAGGTGAGTAAGCAAAATAAATTACAATACGAACATAGGGTCTGTGCGTATGTGTAGAAAAGTTTTCGTGGAAAAAATCCCCAAGAATAGTGAGTTTATGTGTGTGAACAGGATTAAGAACATTGTGATTAGCGAATTTATGAGTATGAGAAAAATACTTTTCTTAAGGAAAGGTCAAGAGCAGTGAGCTGGTGGGTGAGCAAGATTAATTAACATTGAGAATAGTGAGTCTATGTAAGTGAACAAGATTATGAACACTTCAACAGTGAGCCTATGCAGTGAGTAAGAGTATGAAGAACATCGAGAATAGTAACAACACTGAAAAGAGCGAGTCTAACTAGTGCAAAAGAACAAGATTATTAAGAAGAGTAAGACTATATGAGTAAGAATATGAAGAACATCACCAATACTGACTTTATGCTAATGAATAAGAACATTAAGAAGATCGAGAACACGGAGTCTATGTGAATGAGCAAGACTACGAAGAACATCGAGAACGTGCAATCTATGTGAATGAGTAAGAATACGCTGAACATCGACATCGCGAAGTCTATGAGAATGAGTAAGAATGAGGAGAACATGAAGAACACTACTTCTATGTAAGAAAGAATAAGAAGAATATCATCAATACTGAGGTTATGCGAATGAGTAAGAACATACAGAACACTGAGCACAAGGAGTCTCTGGGAATGAGTAAGACTCCTCTCTCGTGGAATGAGCAGGCATAGCCTACGATACATGAAATAACCTTTCTTTTTTTATGCCTGACATTGTAGGGTGTTTGGACGTCCCTAAAAGAATCGTTACTCACAGCAATGAAGGCTTTTTATGATCAGATGGAAGATGTTTATGTGTGTCATACATTAGATACAGAGGTTCAGTTGAACGCTTATGCGTAGTTACGTCGCGTTGCAGAGCAGAGCAGCATTAGCAGTAGCATTAGTAAAGCAGCATTAGTAAGAGAGGCAGCATTAGCAACAAAAGCAGCAGCATTAGTAGCAAAAGTAGCATTAGTAGCCTTAGTAGTAGCAAAAACAGTATTTGTAGAATGAGCAGCATTAGTAGCAAAAACAGAAGTAGTAGGCAAAGCAAAATTAGTAGCAAAAGCAGCATCACTGAGTAAAGGCGGCATATGTAGCAAATGCAGAGTTAGTAGCATATGCAGCATTAGTAGCAGATACAGTATTCGCAGAGAAAGCAGCATTAGCAGTGAAAGCAGCATTTGTAGTATAACAAGTATTAGTAGCAAATGCAGGATTAGTAACATAAGCAGCATTAGTAGTAGAAGCAGCATTAACAGCGGAGGCAGCATTTGTAGGCAAATCAGTATTAGTAGCAGAAGCAGCCTTAACAGCAGCAGAGGCAGTATCAGCAGCAGCAGAAGCAGTATTAAAAACATTAGCAACAGCAACATAGGCAACTGTAGAATCAGCATTAGTAGCAGAAGAAGCAGCAAAGCAGCATTAGTAGCATCAGAAACAACATTATTAGCAATAAAGAAGAGGATGATAAGTCTAGAAAGAGAATGAGAAAATAAGTTATACAAAGTTAGGACAGAGGTCAAACAAGGTTTGAATAGAATATTTCAGGTTAGGCTTAGAACAGAATTTCTCAAGAGGGAGATAAAAAATTTATATATTTGGAAAGAAAGGAAATAGATAAGTAACAAGAGTTCAAATGATGAAAATTGGTACTGTAAATGGCATATAACAGAGCTTTAAGCAACAAACTTAGGTGTCATCAGCAAATGCCTACTTTGTGCATAATATGAAAACCAACATCCCAAGGGTTCAGTAACTCAAGCTTTGAAAACCAACATTTTTGGTGCATTTATGTCTTATGTGAGGTCGGGTCTCAAATTAGCATATTGTCAAAACTGAGAAATATAAAGTTTCTGCTTTTTTCTTTATTTTCATTGAGTGATATTTTATTTCAGGGCTTGATATTGCAAGATGAAAGTAAATGCATTATTACTGAAAAAATTCTGTGGATGAGTGTATGCTTGAGTTGTCAGTGACTATGGTGTTGCAAGTGTGAATCTAGAAGGTTTTAAGTTCTTAAGGCTCAAGTAATAAAGACGTGATTTCTTAACCAGTGTAAACCTAGGATACCATATTGTTAGTTAGATAGACACACTCAAATGGATTTCATAAACGCATCTGACGCGGTTCTGTGTATGGCTAGGATCCCGTACGGGATCCTAGCCATACACAGAACCGCGTCAGATTCGTTTATAATATCCATTTGAATGTGGCTAGCTCACTAACAATATGGTATCCTAGAATTACAGTGTTTAAAAAATCGGGTAAAAAACGATTTGGCTATAAGTCTATGGCAAGGTAGATATGATAACTATCAATAAATTAAGTGACAACTTCAAGTGTTAGGTAACATTTTTAAGATTTAACTATAAAATAAAACTGCTTTGTAAACTATCCAGACCTCAATTGTTCCTTTTTGGGAATAAAAGTTTCGTAAAAGAAAATTATAAATTGAGGCAAAAAGTTGAACATAACTTGGTGACTCTCTCTCTCTCTCTCTCTCTCTCTCTCTCTCTCTCTCTCTCTCTCTCTCCTCTCTCTCTCTCTCTCTCTCTCTCCTATTTTCTATCCCTTTAACATTATTTTTACTTACACTTGCACTGTTCCCTAGTATTACTCTACTCAGACAAATCTTTGAATCCTGGAGACGCGTCAATACTAGATAAAAAGCTTGTTTAAAAAAAAAGTCATGCAACTGGTTTCGTTTGGCTTGGTTAGCTTAGGTTACATTAGAAATGGAGGTAGGTGATAAGTTTATTTCCGGTAAAAAAAAAATGCAAAACTTTCACCTTACTTAAAAAAGACCGCAAGTGATGTTATAATTTTAACAAATAATCTGCCAAAACAAGTCCGTAAGAAGGCAACCGTCCTAGCCCTTAGTAGAAAAGGGAGTTCGTGACGTAAAACCGAATCCATAACCGAAACCAAATAATATTAAAATCTGTATTTTCCTTTTCCTATAATTTGGTGGATAATAATATAATTGCACTAAAATAAAAAAAATAACTTTAAACTATTATCTAACAGAATTATGAATAGGGGAAGGATTATATCGTGGGAATCAAGTAAAGATAATTACCCCCTAGTACATTAAATAACCCCGTATATTGTTAGGTTAGGTTAGGTTAAGGTTAAGGTTAGATATTTACCATGGCATTAACTTAACTTGCTTTATCACAACTTTACCTAACCTACCCTATTTAACCTAACCTAACCTAGTTAATTTTTTCTTGATCCTATCGTGGAGGGATAAAAACGAACTAACAACTTTTATCATATAAAATATCTTAGATTCGACATATGTGATTCAACTGTCTGCCCAATGAAATTTCACATCTTTTCTAAGAATTATCCAAACTCGATCATGTTAACAGCAAACCTAATGGATGCTTTGCAATTTACGTTTATATCTGGTAAATCTTTACAGTCATACCACCAACGACTGAAATGGAAACGAAAAACACTGAAAAATATCTAATGTTAACATTTGAACTATCTACGCTTGTCTTAACTATGGGGTGAACTAAACTAAGGTGAACCTTTCATTATATATATATATATATATATATATATATATATATATATATATATATATATATGTATATATATATATATATATATATATATATATATATATATATATATATATATATATTATATATATCTATATTCATATATATTTATATATATATATATATATATATATATATATATATATATATATATATATATATAAATATATATATGTATATATATAATATATATATATATATATATATATATATATATATATATATATATATATATATATATATCTATCTATCTATCTATCTATCTATCTATCTATCTATCTATCTATCTATCTATCTATTTATATATATATATATATATATATATATATATATATATATATATATATATATATATATATAATATATATATATATATATATATATATATATATATATATATATATATATATATATATATATATATTTATATATATATATATATATATATATATATATATATATATATATATATATATATATAAAAGAAAAAATCATGAGATTTTTCCTAACAAGGGTTGTGAAAGTAAAAATCTTATCTTGTAGTCGTACGAGGATATGTAAGATAATTATCAAACAAGATCATTAACATATATAAAGACCATACGTTGGCACCAAGATGTAAAAAAAAAATATCATTGCCAAAAATGAAATTTACCACTACATTCATAGCATACATTTGCCTATTCCAAAAATTCTACATGTAATATATAATATGAATGTTTGATAACATGCACATGCATATAGAGATTACAAAATATTAATAATTTACCAATAAACTGAACAAGAATTACGTATGCAGCATAGTACAGTAATCCATTATGACTATTGTATTAACAACATTATAACTCTATGCATATGAATACTGTTAACAAACACATTAGTGCAGTATTACAGTATTGCTATGATTACCGTGCGATTCTGCATTATCATAATTAATGATCCATGAACAGCATTTGTAATAAGAGAGAGAGAGAGAGAGAGAGAGAGAGAGAGAGAGAGAGAGAGAGAGAGAGAGAGAGAGAGAGAGAGAGAGAGAGAGAGAGAGAGAGAGAGAGAGAGAGAGAGAGAGAGAGAGACTGTACTCACCACCCATTGGATGTTCGCTTCACAAGATGTCCCTTTTGCGTGTTTTACGCACAGAAGTTGGAAAAGGCAGTGAAGTGCACTGCTACATGGAGCATATCCACAATGTGGAGCATTCCACTACATGGAGGATTCCAAGTACTGAACCTCTGGAACTCCGAGGGAATAAAACTAGATCTGGATATGCATAAATGAAAAAATAATAATTCTGGGACACATGAGGATTTGCTGTCACTTCCTTTGACACTTTTGGGGCCTTTTCAAAAAATTGCAATGCTTAGGATTTCAGTAAATTCACGTTTACGTCTGTAAGTATTTTTCACTATTTTCACTGTCTTTCACGGATTATCAAAACACTTTTAGACTTCCGAGGTTTTGTAAAGCGTACTCATAGCCATGGAACACTATATCATGGTCACTGAAGACATGACAGTGAGTGGAACACAAGCGAAAGACTGTTCGACCCAGTTTATGTAAAATTGCAAAGACATATCGGATGACAGCTCTCGAATTTACCCGTAGAAAAAAAATAAAAATTAATATACTGTTGGAGTAAAAGAGTGAAAATAAGGATAAAGTGCTTACATCAATGAATAAGGAAGACACTTTCATGCTATAAAGCTTAAAAATTATATACGTTTAAGTACATAAAATTATTTTAAAACTTAATAAAATGTAAGCAAATCCAGCAAATTTTCAAAAGACAATTTTCGCCCTAAAAGTCTATCCCATTTCGTCTTTAAAGGTATATTAAATGAAAAAGTTTGCATACACGGTAAAGGATAAAAATAAAACTTTATTTCAAGTGTACAACTGCTCCATTTAGCCCCTGCATTACATAGGTAGGCGAATTTAAATTCTGATTATTAAGGTATAACCAAACACCAGATAAATTAAAAAGAAAAAAAGAAAAAAAAAGCTTCTTTTCCTGTATCATTTCGTCATTGTTCTGCCATCTATTGACTATTTATTGAACTAAAAAAGCAGGCCTTGTTTTCTACATTGTGCTTCGCTCTCTCAGCTAAATTTAGAACTAGTGTCAACCAATGAAAATTCTCTTTCTTCAGCATAGCAGTCTTCAATTTTGAAACAAACGAACTGAAAATAATGTTCAATCACAGATTACTTTATAAAATGATAATGTTTCCCAATTCCTTCATTCTAGCTTTCTTTTTCTTTTCTGCTTTTTAAAGTTTTACTCTCAAAATTAATCTAGTTCATATTTCTAAATTCTCCAGTTTTTTTCTTATATGAGTTAGTAAAGATAATGACCTATAAAAATGTCTTATTCATCTACTCAGTTTTGCGTTTAACAAGCTTGGGTCATTAGATACAATTCTCTTTTTTTTCTGATAGCACTGACAAAATAAGCCTTATTGACTAGGAAATTAAAGCTATTTTACTCTACCTAAGTCTTAGGACGTTGACAACCATTAATCCACATTTATAAACCAATGCATAGTATAGGTTTACAGTAAAACAAGGACATATGTCTCAAAAATGATGAATATGGCAAAATCCACCTTATTAGTTTATGAACTTAAATACGAAAGTGGTTACATTTACTTAAAAATTCTTGTATGCTTCATTCCTCTTAATGTATATAACTCTAAGCAGATTTTTTTTTGTATACGAGCTGATTGAAATGTAACTTAAGTCCTTGTCCTAATTATCGATTGCATGGGAATGACAATTAGCAATAGTTTGAATTGGTCTTCCGTTTTGTATCCCTTCAAAAGATCTTTCTATAATTACTGATACTATTATAAGTTTCTTTATATGATCTAATACAAGACTGTGGCGTTGTGAACTTTCAATAGCCACGTTTGGGACAGGATTTTGTGGTTTAGTGGGTGTAAGTTTGGTTTACCACAGCAATGGAATCTAGTTCGAGTCTGCCTCATGCTGTGGCGAAAAAGAGAAAATTATACTTATAAAAGTCAAGCATGTGGAACGGATGGTCTCCTAACCCTTACCAACTCAGTACACGTAATGACTACTAAAATGGAAATAGTAGTAATTGTAGAATAACTTTAAAATGAGATCAAACATGAATATTGACCAGTATATGACATTCTGAGGTAATAAACCTGAAAAGAATAAAAAAAAATAGCAAGCAAATTATATGCTAAATATTGGTCCTTGGAAAAAAAATTGATTCCTGAGAGAAAAGAAATTCTGATGGTAATTCTGAAGTTCAATCCTAAAAACAAATGATAAAAAATGAATAAATAAATAAATTAATAAATAAATAGAAAAA
>JAXCGZ010021099.1:77500-81028 GCA_037179515.1 Halocaridina rubra | reverse complement strand
CATAGATAACATAAGGGTATATTTCGGGACCTACCTGACCCCTTCTCAAGTACAAGTTATTCCACTTTGGGAGTTGATAGACCCACAGTCGATCCCACTGTGGGGCGTGAGGAAGGGCATCCAACCGTAATGCCCAGCCACATTCTGGGGGCTGATGCTTTACTTTGTAATTTTGTGGTGTGTTTAGGGTGCGGCATTCACCCTTAGGATATAGTGACTTATTATATGAGGTGATGCGCATATACAGCTGGGAAGAGACTTTGGGTGAGGGTAGGATAACACCATTTGTAATAGAGTAGATTTGAATTTTTGTGCCCCCATTACCCTCCCCCAAAATAAATAGGTACAGGTTCTCCATTATTGGTATGGAAGATGACAGTGGATTGATACAGTTGCACTCATCCCAATTTTTAGGCGAAAATGGAATTTTTTTTTCTGTTATTTTTGATGTGTTTTAAACGAATGTGACCTTGAAAATTGCCGGATAATATACGATAACCTAATATTATGTAACTTAACCTAAATAAAACTGCAACATTTTTCACCTCCCAAGTGTGACGGGTTCAGTTGAAAAATTGACCATTTGGTTTTATGTACCCTTGTATTTTTGCAGTAAACCAATTTTTTTTTTGCTTTTGGATTTGTTTTGAATTACTGTAATAATTTTGTTTTCTGGGAAATTACTATTATTTTTTTTTTATTTTGTGTGTGTTTGCCCCCCCTCTAGCCTCGTTGATAAGTATTCAATTGCAAGAAAATGCATCATCATCAAAATTCTTATGCTTCTCCCGTCAGGGGTCGGTAGAGCAGATCAATTGTCTCCATATCACCCTATCCCCTTTGTCCTCCTCTATCACTGCACACCCTCAGGTAGATAGATAGATAGATAAATAGATAGATAGACATACAGATAGATAGACAGATAAACAGAGATAGACAGACAGGCATACAGATTGACAGATAGACAGACAGATAGATAGATAGATAGATAGATAGATAGATAGATAGATAGATAGATAGATAGACAGACAGACAGATAGATAGACTGACAGATAGACAGATACATAATAGATAGATATATAGAGAGACAAACACATAGATAGATAGATATATAGATAGATAGATAGATATGTATATATTTAAATGAGAACTTGAAGGTAGAGTATTTGTGATCGTAAATAAAATGATTAAATGTTTCCTACATCTACCCCACATAAAAGTGGGAAAAGATGTAGACGAAGAAGATTGTGAATGTTTCATATTTACAGCTACATATGTAAAGAAAGTGAAAGCCATTTCGTAATGTAACTGTTCCCCAGATTTTATTTAGGGTTTTGCAGCCAAGTATCATTAGAAAAACTAGAACTCTTAAGTGAGCAACGTGAACATGATATTGATGTGGAAATATTGATCGAGTCACACAACAGAGAAGTAACTAACAACACTCTGACTATGCTTGTATCAAGCGGGACAGTGTTTACCGGTCGTCAAGACAATTAGCCCCTTTGTCGTAGAGAGACACATATTTTACAATCATGACCGACAGTCGCTGCTAGTTTACTCCCACCGCTTCATCGCATGGCAACTCCCCTCACACCCGTCCATCACAGTTCACTGAGCTAGCATGTACTTACCTAATTGTACTTACCTAATTGTGTTCACGGGAAAGAGCCCAAAGCTCGTATCTTCCCGTCTCCTGATCGGTTCCACTTTATACTTAGTGATACTTATCATATCTGTCCTTAAAACTATGGATTGAGATAGCATTAACCACCTCCTCGCTTAGCCAATTCCAATTATCAACTACTCTTACACTGAAAAAGTATTTCCTTACATCCTGCAAAGAAGTTTTCTTACGAAGCTTCAAACTATGACCTCTAGTTCTAGAGCCAGCCATATCAAAATATCAATCCCTATCCACTCTATCATAACCATGATGGAATTTAAAGACTGTCACCATTTCCCCCCTCAATCTTCTAGCTTCCAGTGATGGTAAGTCTAATTCCCTCAGCCTCTCATCATAACTGAGATTGCGTATTTTTGGCACCAGTTTCGTGGCATGTCTTTGAACTTTCTCAAGCTTAGCTATGTGCTTTTTCGAGTGTGGATTCCAAAAGGGGGCTGCATATTCGAGCTTTAGCCTCACATAGGTTACATAAATATTTCTGAACATTCCCTTGTCCATGTGCCTGAAGGCTACCCTTACATTTGATAAGAATGCATATGCTGCCCTCACTATGCCATTTATATGTATTTCTGGAGACAAATCTGCCAGTATGTTTACTCCTAAATCTCTCTCATTTTCTGTCTCTTGAAGTTATACTCCAGCCACCGAGTAGTCAAGCTTGGGCCTTCTTGCACTTGTACCCAATCTCATTACCTTACATTTTGAAGTATTGAATTTCATTAGCCACTTTTCTGACCGCTCATGCAGATTATTTAGATCCTCCTGAAGTTTTCTACCATTGTTCTCGTGTCCTACTTTCATCACAATCTTTGCATCATCTGCAAACATATTCATGAATGAATTTACAGACTCTGGTAGGTCATTTACATATACAAGGAACAAAAGTGGCCCTAAAACTGAACCCTGTGGAACTCCACTACTTACTCGTCTCCATTCAGACACTGAGTGTCTTACTCTAACCCTCTGTTCCCTTCCTTCTAAGTAAGTTTTTATCCATTCCAAGACATTTCCACCTATTCTAGCCATTGCTTGTAGCTTCCTAATAAGTCTCCCATGTGGAACAGTGTCAAACGCTTTCTGGAAGTCTAGGAATATGCAATCTGCCCAGCCCTCTCTTTCCTGTAAGATTCGGCCTACCTCATCATAAAATTCTAATAAGGTGTGTGTGTGTGTTCGTGTGTGTGTGTGTATGTGTGTGTGTGTGTGTGTGTGTGTGTGTGTGTGTGTGTGTGTGTGTGTGTGTGTGTGATTACCTATTTGTGGTTACGGGAAAGAGCCCAAAGCTCGTATCTTCCTGTCTCCTGATCGGTTCCATTTTGTACTTAGTGATACTTATCGAGCTTGTCCTTAAAACAACGGATTGACTCAGTATTAACTGCCTCCTCGCTTAGCGAATTCCAATTATCAACTACTCTTACACCATTAAAGTACTTCCTTACATCTTGTAAAGAAGTTTTCTTACAAAGCTTCAATTATAACCTCTAGTTCTAGTGCCAGCCATATCAAAATATCGATCTCTAGCTACTTTATCAAAACCATGAAGGAATTTAAAGACTGTCACCATTTCCCCCCTCAATCTTCTAGCTTCGAGTGATGGAAAGTCTAATTCCCTCAACCTCTCATCATAACTGAGATTGCGTATTTCTGGCACCAGTTTCGAGGCATATCGGAACTTTTTCAAGCTTAACTACGTGCTTTTTCAAGTGAGGATTCCAAAAGGGGTCTTCATATTCAAGCTTTGACCTCATATAGGTTACATAAATATTTCTGACATTTCCTTGTCGATGTGCCTGAAGGCTACCCTTACATTTGATAAGAAAGCATATGCTGCCCTTACTATG
>JAXCGZ010021099.1:70000-72500 GCA_037179515.1 Halocaridina rubra | reverse complement strand
TGGAGGTGGCATGAGGAGGGGCAGCGAGTGGTGGAATGAAGGGGTGAAAATGAAGGTGGAAGAGAAAAAGAGGGCTTTTGAGGAATGGCTGAAGTATAAAAGTAGGGAGAAGTATGAAAGATATAGGGAGAAAAATGTGGAAACCAAACAGAAGGTAGAGGAAGAGAAGAGGCTGGCAAATGTTAGGTGGGGACAGGATTTTAGTAGGTCATATGAGGAGAATAAAAAGAAGTTTTGGAAAGAAGTGAAGAGAGTAAGGAAGGGTGGATCGAGGATGGAAGAGACAGTGAAAGATGTGAATGGACAGATGTTAAGAGGGAACGATGCAAGGAAAAGATGGGCAGAATATTTTGAGTGCTTGCTGAATGTTGAGGAAGATAGAGAGGCTGCTATAGCGGCAGTGGGAGGGGTTCAAGGGCCAGTAATGGGAAATGAAAATGAGAGAGAGATTACAAGAGAGGAGGTGAAAAGGGAATTGTATGAAGCGAAAGCAGGTAAAGCACCTGGAATGGATGGTGTGAGAGTGGAGATGTTGAAAGAAGGGGGTGTGACTGCATTGGATTGGTTAGTGAGAGTGTTTAATATATGCTTTATGTTGTCATTGGTGCCAGTGGAATGGGTGATTGACTGTATAGTGCCCCTATACAAAGGTAAGGGAGATATGTATGAATGCAGTAATTATAGGGGTATAAGTTTGTTGAGTGTGGTAGGAAAAGTGTATGGTAGGATACTGGTTAATAGGATTAGGGATAAGACAGAATATGTGATCGCAGAAGTGCAGAGTGGTTTTAGGAGAGGTAGAGGTTGTATAGATCAGATTTTTGTATTTAGGCAGTTATGTGAGAAATATTTAGCAAAGGGTAAGGATGTGTATTTTCCATTTTTGGATCTGGAGAAAGCATATGATAGAGTTGATAGAGAGGCCATGTGGAATGTTTTGTGATTATATGGAATTAATGGTAAATTGTTGCATGCAGTGTAGAGTTTGTATGAGGGCAGTAGAGCTTGTGTTAGGGTAGGGAATGAAGTGAGTGAGTGGCTTCCAGTGAGTGTGGGACTGAGACAGGGATGTGTGATGTCACCATGGCTGTTCAGTTTGTATATTGATGGAGTTGTAAGAGAGGTGAATGAGCAAGTGCGTGGTCGAGGTTTGAGAATGGTAGATGGGGATGATAACGAGTGGGAGCTGAATCAGTTGCTGTTTGCAGATGATACTGTGGTGGTGGCAGATTCAGAGAAAAAGCTGTGTCAGTTAGTGTCAGAATTTGGAATGGTGTGTGAGAGAAGGAAGTTGCGAGTAAATGTGGGAAAGAGTAAGGTTATGAGGTGTACAAGAAATGAGGATGGCGCTGGATTGAATGTTATGTTGAATGGAGAGACACTTGAGGAGGTTAATCAGTCAAAGTATTTAGGCTCGGTTATAGCTGCAATTGGTGGAGTGGAAGCAGATGTGTGTCACAGAGTGAATGAAGGATGTAAAGTGTTGGGTGCTTTGAAAGGAGTGATGAAGAATAGAGGTTTGAAAATGAATGTTAAGAAAGTTTTGTATGGGAAAGTGGTTGTGCCAACTGTGATGTATGGATCAGAGTTATGGGGTATGAAAGTAAGTGAGAGACGGAAACTAAATGTGTTTGAGATGAAATGCCTGAGGAGTATGATTGGTGTATCTCGATAGGATAGGGTTAGGAATGAAGTGGTGAGAGCAAGAACGGGTGTGAGGAGAGAAATTGCAGCCAGAGTAGATATGAATGTTCTGAGATGGTTTGGTCATGTGGAAAGGATGGATGATGAAAGGCTGTTGAAAAAGGTGATGAATGCGAGAGTTGATGGGAGAAATGCTAGAGGGAGGCCTAGGTTTAGATGGATGGATGGAGTAAGGAGAGCCCTGAAGGATAGGAGGATGGATGTGAGGGAAGCAACCGAGCGTGCTAGGAATAGGAATGAGTGGTGAGCGATTATGACCCAGCTCTGATGGGCATCTGCTGTTACCACGGGGCTGTATCTTACACAGGTAGCCCTGTGGTAGGGGCAGTAGGTGGAGTTGGCAGTTGTGAAGCGACACAGGTTGTGGAAGAGCCGGGAGGATGGGCTGTGGCACTCCAGCAGTGCCATCTGAACGGACGCTAGCTCCCTCGCCATTGCCCATAGAGCAAAGTAATCCCCCTATTTGTTTTCTTTTCTTGATGTCGGCTACCCCCCAATTAAAGGGGGAAACAGCCAAGGTATATATATATATATATATATATATATATATATATATATATATATATATATATATATATATATATATATATATATATATATATATATATATATATATACCCCTTTTCTCTGTTCACTGACTTCCAGTTTTCTTTCTGACAGTTATATATCTGTGTTTGTTGACGGTGCAACATCTAGCCCATTCCCTGTTACCAGTGGTGTTCCGCAAGGCTTTGTTCTTTCATCTACTCTGCTCCTTCTCTTCATCAACGATCTTCCTCAGTCCATATCTTCTTCT
>JAXCGZ010021099.1:12500-65000 GCA_037179515.1 Halocaridina rubra | reverse complement strand
GCAACGGTAAAGAAAGTTGCCAGTTATAAACTGTTATTTAGGATTTTTTGTCGTTTTTCTAGGTACTATTATCATTATTATTATTACTATTATTATTATTATTATTATTATTATTATTATTACCCCTGTCATGAGCAAGTTATATATTATTGATCCAGTACCCTATATTGGATAATTATTATTCCAACAACCCATTAAAAATCATTAGGACCTCATGACGAATTGGAAACTGACTTTTATCAGCTTTTAGACTAGGATAGATTGAATTTGAGCTAAACCACTAGCAACATCGACCACCTGAAGATTTCGAACCTCAACTTTTCCCCAACTGCAGAATTAGGACCTACAAAAAACTTCAGTTCTTCATGAGATCCAATCATTTCCCATAAAATATCCTTTTGTCATTAATTCTGATGGGTCGCTAGTGGGTACGGCCTGATACGCCCTTCAGGCCGTGCCGCCGTGTGACTAATCATCAGCTGACTTGAACGAGTATTAAACAGGAATAGATACACGAGCAGAGCTTTTGTAAGGTACGCGCCACTCGTCAGTCGGGAACTCAGTATAAGTGTTGTTGGTTGGGTTAGGTTGGTCTCCCTGTGGTTTACTTATTTACTGAAACATTACATAGGCCTATGTGGAATGTTCTGTCGATTTCAGTAACACTGCCATCGCAAAATGTGTGACATTACTAAAGATGAAAGTAATGTGTCCCAGACTCATTACAATAGTTTGATGGCATAGAACACTACTGGTTTTGTATGTGCGAAGTGGTGTTACTATAGCGACGATGCATGGCGTACAATGGCCTTGTATAGTGTGTCATGACGTGGTTCAGTGTGATGAAAGTTGTGTTTTGGCTAGGTTTGTGATGTGTGGTGCGGTATGGGATATTGTGTGACCTGGTGTGGAGGAATGGTGTGTTTTTTTATATCTTAATGTCTTGTTTGAAGTTAGCTAAAGGAAAAAAAAATACTGTAATTATTCTTGTCTGTATTGCTCATTTATGTTCGTCTGTTTGTGTGTGTCAGTGTGTACTATGTGAGCATTATTATACTGACTACGGAAGCCGAGCTTCGATATGCTTTAGCTAAAACTGCTCCTCGGCTGACTAGGCTAGTTTTGGAAAAGCAATTCCAGCCATCTCATTAATTCCCTTTGCAGCAGATGTAACAATCACTTGAGTGTTTTTTATTCAGCTCTTTCTTTAACCATGAAATTTATACAGCACAGCCAAGGTCAATAATTCGTGATTTTTTTCTTTAATTTTCAATGGCACGGTTTGTGCTGACTATATTACTGGTTATGGCAGGACGATAATGTAGATAATTCACTTCAGTATTTACAAATATACACAAGGGAATGTTTACTGTTTTTTTTTTTTTTACACTTGTCACGAAGGGAAGGGGGTACATAGCTGACAAAGAAAACCCGAAAGGGTACGTGGGGAGAAAAAGGTTGAAAACCCTGGTGTAGATATTAAAAACACATTATGGAATGTTTATATTGTATAACATATTCCCCATATAAAGGAATTCGGCTGTATTCAAGTACAGACAGGGATGCATATTCCTCACCGTTAGACCTTTTGTCAACAAAGGCATAATGGAATAAAAAGAAAATAAAAATAATTTAGATAATTTAAATCTATGTACGTTGACTTCCTAAACCATTCTCATGTAAAACATCTGACCCTATGGGGTGGGTCTGGGATTGTTTTTTAAGAAGAAAACGGGAAGGTGTAAAAAAAAAAAAAAAAACTTTTGAAGCAGAGACGATTTTCTATATTTAAAAAGTAAGACAGACTAAGCATATGTGTGGATTATCAAATGATATTGCAAATTTATAAATAAAGAAAATAAAAAGTACATGACTTAAGTCCATTTGCGAAAAGGAAAAGAATGCTTTTAAAGGCAAACTCATCGTGATTTCCTACTTTTTGATACGCTTAAAGAGAAACAGACTATGAAAGGGCAGATATATATATATATATATATATATATATATATATATATATATATATATATATATATATATATATATATATATATATATATATATATATATATATATATATATATATACCACTTGCATGAAAGCATTGAAGAGGTTAAACTGGGGGGGAGGGGTTATATTCTTAGACGGTTACCTCCAGCATTTGGTTCAGTTAATGTCACCCCCTGTTAGGGTAAAATATGACTTTTCATTAAAAAAAGAGATAGTATTTTTTTAGACTTGTAATAGTATTATGACTTCTGAAATCTCTCATAACCAATGCTTAAATAGGCCTTCTATGAAATTCTGTTGCAGTTGCATTTGATCCATTACTTGTTGTAATAATTCAGCATTTGCATGGCAATATTCCCCTTGTAAACCTTTCATTGATTTGTTTTTCTCACATCCAAAACATTTGTACATAATCCTTGTACTGTTGATAACATTGTTGACAACATTCGTGCCCAAATTCCCCAAACCAGAACAATGTTCCTCATAATGATACCACTTCTCACAAAAGTCACAGATAATACCCTCATAAACAACTGTTCTGCAATGCCCACCTAATACAGCATCAGCAGAATCTGCTGACTCTTCAAGTAAAGGGTTTGCCGTTGCCATTGTTATATTTTCTCCTGTTTTTATTTCACTTTTTCCTTTTAAAGCTTTTTCAATGTTATACTTTACACAAGTAGATAAAAGTTCATCTATACAATCATCAATGCTAATTTGTTTCTTTTTTGTTTGCCTCTTATCTTTTCTTTTAAATGTTATCATATTTTCCACCACCACAAGGGTGGTGGTTTTAAGCCACCACTATAACTACTCTTTCACTCTATTTCAGTTAATGATATCACTAATTAACACTAATGTATTGATTTTCACATTAGTCGATACTTATAATCACTCTATTGCAGTTTTTAAGAACTTATTTTGTCCAAAGTTAATAAAAATTACTAGAATCACGAGCTCCTTCAAAGGTGCGTCTGTAGTGGCATAGTGTATTTTCTTTCTTTATTTGGAGTGTTGTAGTGGTATGATATATGTCTTCTTTATTTATATATTAATGTATTTATTAATTGATACATATATTTTCACTTTATTTATTAATAATTTTGTTGTTGTTGTAAAGTGATCCCTTAATTTTGCTTCTTTTTGTCATAACGAACTGTACATTGTTTTGGTTTTCTGTTTTTATGGCAACACTGACTCTGTCAGACAGAACTATACGTCCACTCTCAGACATAGCCGTATTTTTTTAGACTTGTAATAGTATCATGGCTTCTGAAATCTATCATAACCAATGTTTTAGAAAAAAAATATATGATGATAGAATACTTATACTGTATTTCATATTCATGACCTTGATTCCACCACCTCGCAGTATCGATTTGATGGTTGCTCCCATCCCCCCCTCATTTTTCTCAAGGTGAGTGTTCATTACTCTCCCATTTGCTGTAAGGCAGCTGAACACCGTATTACAATCCTTTAGTTAGGAGTTGATATGAATACATAATACCCTCCCCCCACCTCTTAACCATTCTTTCCCCCCCCCCTTCACTATCAAATAGTTTGCTGGCGACTTCTCTTGCTGTAAAAAAATCTCTCTCTCTCTCTCTCTCTCTCTCTCTCTCTCTCTCTCTCTCTCTCTCTCTCTCTCTCTCTCTCTCTCTCTCTCTCTCTCTCTCTCATTGGTGTCCCTGGGGAATGGGGTGCTATCGGTACCGGTTGAGAGGTTATGTTAAAATGTCTAGAAAGTTTTGTTGTAGCGTTTTGTAGAATTTAATGTTATTTACATTAATAAAGCATCTGTCGTAAGTTATATTTTTTCCGTAGATAAACTCAGCTGATGTGTATGGATATTATACTTTACCTAAAACTATAAAGTTGTCATAAATGTTCTACCTACGTTTTTCTTTTGAAACCGAATTTTCACTAACCGCGTTAAACTACTTTTTTTCACGAGAGTGACGCAGACGGGCAAAGAAACTTTCCCTCATTGGTCCCGAGCACCAGGAAAACATGGAAAAATAGAGATGGGGAATGTTATGATTTGTCAGATATGAAAGGATAGTAAGAGAGGTGCGACAAATTCTCCAAAGAAATGTTTATTTTTTATTCTTGATTTTTGCTATTAATGTCATTATTTCATTTAACGATTTTAGTATCAGAAACATGACCTATTTTGACATTATCCTTATGAGCACTGCAGTATTGAAAAAAAAAAAAAAAGAATCTGCTCAATAATATTATTTTGCTTCTATAAGAATAATATGACTACATATTTTTTTCTTTCATTAAAATGCAGTATCATTCTTTTTTTTAGTCGACTACATATTCAATGTTCATCCCCCCTCACCCAGAAAGGTATTCGTCCTAAGATTCTAGAGGTAGCTTCTAACTGCCTTGGTCTTGCCCATTGGCAAATATATTAAGTCTCCACCACTATCACCTGCATTCCTCATCACAGTTGCCATTTCCGTCATGGTAAGTTTATTCACCCTGTGACTTTCTATATCTTTTCTAATTGTGCTTGAAGAAACGTGTCATATGATATATACAATGATATTTGTATATACAAGTTTTATATGATAAAAACTGTGATATAATTACATTTGTTCGTCACGTTAGCTAAATAATTTTATGTATCCTTCAGAACGTCTTGCTTGCATAGTCTTTTTACATTAACTACAGTCTGAAGTGTGTAGCATGTTGTCCAGTACCTTTTTTTTATTCTTAATCTACAACTTTTTTTTTTTTCAGGATGAAGAAAGTTACATGAGCTGCAACATATGTATGAAGCACTTTGATGACCGGATAAGACCGCGCATGCTTCCCTGCGGACACAATTTTTGTGGTTCTTGCATCACAAGAACTATAAAAGAAGAAAAACTTGTTTGTCCACAATGCCAAAAAGAACACTTTGCTTCAGATTGTCATTATTTTGCAATTAATTTTGCCTTGGAAGATCTCATCAGGCAGATTAGAAGAACAACAATAGAGACCCATGCAGCTCCATCACCACTCATCGCATGTACCTCAAACCAGACTGGGGGCTCAGTAATTGCTTCTTTGAATAAAGAAAAAACTTCTCTCCTTAGCGGGATCAAACAGAACAGAGAGTTACGATCAGATCTAAAGAAATATGAATCTTATTTGTGTGGGATAAAAAATGTCAATGAAGAACTTGTTTCAACTCTACGTCTCCTTCTCATGAGGAACAAAGAGGTCAGAGAACAAATGGACACTGAGATCAAACGATCGCAGGAGATGGTGAAAGAAGGAGAGGTCCATGAAGAACAAGTCGGCTGCTGCACATCAGTTTCCATTGACTCCAACAACATCATTTCAGCAAGTGCTGAGATAGAGAAATGTGCCACTTCCTTAGATGAATGGTACAAAAAAACTCAAAACCAATTTCCTTCTGCTAGTCTGATTAAATATTCAGAAAAGGTAATTTTGATGTTCTTCTAATAACTTATATGTTACCATTAGAATAATCACTTTACTAACACCACAACAAATACAAAAAAAAAAAAAAAAAACTACCCCTCCATACATAGTACTAGAAAATAGGAATGAGTTACCAGTGTTTTCAACTATTTTTCCACTCTCAGGATCCTGGGATAAACAGACCACTTCATGATCAAAGTAAATGGTGTCATCATCATCATCATTATGATGGGACAGAAAAGTAGTGACGGTGTCATCACTGAAGTGGGAGTTTAGAATAGGAAGATTTAAAAACTATTCTCATAAAAACTCAATATTTTGGTTTGTAATTAGAAATAACCAAATTTGATTCTCCTTCTGCAATTGCTGGTTTTCTCAATTCTTATTCCCATTCGTAATCTTATAAATATTCAATTTATTATTCTAATCATTATCAGCACCATTATCATTATTACTATATTAATTATTGGTGGTGGTGGTGGAAATGATGGTGGTGGTGGTGGCGGTGGTAGTGATGGTGTTGGTGGTAGTGGTAGTTGTTATTATTATTATTATTATTATTATTATTATTATTATTATTATTATTATTACTTTCCCAATCATTAATGGTGGTGGTGGTGGCAGTGGTAGTGATGGTGTTGGTGGTGGTGGTAGTTATTATTATTATTATTATTATTATTATTATTATTATTATTATTATTATTATTCCTATTATTATTATTATTATTATTATTATTATTATTATTATTATTATTATTATTATTACTGCTATTATTATTTCTTCAGTATCCGGTAATTTAGCCTACTATGCACTATTCCTTTCACTTATTACCAATTTATGTTCTGTTTGTCAGTTCTACAGTTTTTGTTTTGCTTTGCATGTAATAATATCATAGATATATTCTAATCATTGGATGAGAACTTGAAAGAAAGAATTGAATTTACTGCATTTGACTGAATGCAACTTAACTTACAAGTTACAAGCCTTGTGATGAATAAGATATTCATATTTATGTGGTGATTAAAGACATTTTTGTAAATTATAATTTAATGATTATCATAAATGTTTAATTTCAAACAGCTGGGTCTTGAGACTGCATTAGCCTTAAAGGAATTTACTACAAGAGAGAGTATGGACGAATTTGGCAAGACATGCAAATTAGATATTGCTGAGTCTTCGTTACCCATCATGGATAAGATAAGACAGATAACAGGAAACCTTGAAATATCTGTAAGTTGCTAATTGTTAAAAAAAAAAATGTTGTACGTGTGTCGCAGTTATTGCATAGCACTGGTTATAATTTACAGCTTTAGTATAATTGGGAAGACTCTCACAATCTCCTACTCAGATTCTTGCCTTACTTATGTTAAAGTATTTTTTCCCTAGGTGAGACATCTGAAGGATAACACGCCAATGATTCGAGAGTCTCTTAGGGAAGGTCTTTTGTACGCTGTGCAGAATTATGAAGATGAAATTCGATGGGCACAAGTGACCAAGAGTAACGACACACTTTATCTGCACCATTTACGAGATAAGAAGCCGTCTTTTTGCGCAAATACTATTGAGGTATGTCAGTCTCATTTTTTATTTTGCATCCATTGCGTAATTTTCTTTCATTTGAATTCGAAATAAATGTGAACTACAAATCAAGTATTTTTCATTTGTATGTGATTTCGAATAGCCAGTACACATTCATATTTGCTTTTACAGTATGGTGACTTAGTTGAAGCTCTTGTAAAAGAACCTGTCACAACATTCATGGATTTTTCGAGGTCGGGAGAAAAACTCGGTCGAATTCACATCACACTGTCACCTGATGCACCTCGGGCAAGGCATTTCCGGGCGCTCTGCACCGGGGAATACGGGCCGTCCTATGCCAACACTAACTTACTAAGGATGGGTATGAAAGGTGATGATATTTGGGAGGGTATCGTCGGAGGTGATTACGAATATAATAATGGAAATGGTGGAGCTCCAATTTATGACTTATTTCACTCATCGAATGAAATATATAAGCGGGAAGATAAACTAGGGGTGGTCATGTCACTATCTGCTACATTAGATGGTCCAAATATTGCACAATTTTTAATAAGGACGGGAAGAGGAACACGAGAGCTGCATAAAAGGATATTCGGTCAGGTGAGGGATGGCTATGACGTCTTGGAGAAGATCATGAAACTCGATGACATTAAGGAAGTATTGATAGAAGACTGTGGAGTCCTTCTCCAAATTCAAAATTAGTATAATTGGGTTTGTTGATATTACAACTATCTCTTTTCTATCTCTTTTCTATCTTCATCATTTCCATATTTCTTCTTTTTTCCTTTTGGTATTTTTTCTTTCCACTTTTAATATCTTCTTCATTTTCTTTGTCGTCTTGTTTTTTTTTTCTTTGCATTTTCTTTTTCCTTTCATGTTTTCTCTTTGAGTCTTTTTTTGTCCTTTCCTTTTCTTTTCTCTTAATTGATTTTCCTTTTTCTTCATTGTTTTCTAATACTGGTTTGTACATTTTCCTTTTCATCTATTTTACTTTTTTCGAATTTGGCAATTTTTCTTATTTTATCGTCATTTCATTTTATATTACATCATCTTTTTCGTCTTCTTCATCTTCCTCACCATCATCATCCTCATTTATCTTGATCTCTATATTTCATTTTATCTTTATTTTTATCTATACATTTATGTTCATCTTCACCTTTATCTTATCTTTATATATATATTTTTTTGTTTATCTATTTCTTATCTTTTTCTACTTCTCATATAAAACATTGTTTGAGTTTAGTAACTCAAAGAAAATCGAACTCAGAGATATTTCAAAATTATGCTACTCATCAGCTAATGATGATGATGATGATGTTTGTGATAGTAATGATGATGATGATGGTGGTAGCGGTCATGAAGACGGTGGCGAGGAGAATGATGATGACGAAAATGATGTTAAATATAAAATTTATGGTTCAGGCAATTTGCTTAGTGGTACTCGTATAATGTTACTTATACTCGTCTAATTCTTTGGTGCATCTGTTAATTCATGTCATAAGTATTCTGTATTTACTCACTTACGTTATTTTGTATGGGATCTAAAACTTAAATTAATCTTTAGTTTGACTCAAATATTAAAAGTTTGTTAATACATTGTGATTATTAAGTTTTAAAGAATGATTAATCATTTCATGCTTGTTAGAATAATTCTTTAAGGAAAGGTAATGTTACAGTAGAATGCTAATTAATGATAGTATTCAAATATTGTAACACTTTAGGTTTAATTACCTATAATGTTGATTGACTTGACTTTGAAAACAGTGTCTTAAATGCATAAGTTATTTTGAATAACTTTCAGTGCTTATTTTCACGTAAAAGAAAAAACTAAAAAAATAAAAGAATGCCAATATTGCATTGCAGATTTGCTTAGTTACATTTCTTCAAACTAATCATGATGGTCTCAAACCAGGAGTTGGCTCTCTTTCCTGTCAGATGATTGTTATTAGGTCAAACCAGATTATTATTAAAGACTTTCTCATACTGTAAACAAAGACACAAGTTTTAACATATTCTAATGAAAGGTGAATAGACTCAATCTACACTTAACAAAGAGGTCATAAACTTAAACTGAACCTGCCAATATATACACCAATAGAAGTAGGACTGAATCAATATATTATGTTCAATAATAATGTCACTGACAAGAGAGTAAAGTTAACTCCATGCCACTAGAGAAGTGTTTGGTATGAGAAGAAACTTCTGTAATTGCAGAGAGAGAGAGAGAGAGAGAGATTGTACTTATAAGGCTAGGAGACACAACATCAGCTAAAGCAAAGAGAGATTGTTATTACCAAGCAATGGTTTCTTTTGTATTTCACACTGTGAAAACAATATTATTATAAATATTACTTCTTGCATATAAAGACATTATAATGGCTGTTATGAAGTTTTATTCTCCATAAGCTTTTTGCTAAATGATCAAGAATGAAGTTTCTCTCTTTTTAATTCACTATCTAATGATTATTAGTTTTATTTCAATACTGAGTATATAAATAAAAGGCTCTGCAGAATTTTACAACTTTTTTTAATATTATAAGGAATCACAGCTATTTGTTAGCTATAATTTTTCTTACTCTCACAATAACACAATGTTTCATCTTCATCAATATTCTTCCACCATTTAATGTAAATTTAATTATGCTAAATACAGGATGGAGGTTTAATGATAACCCCGAGTACAAAAGAAATGGAGGCTTAATTATAACTCCAAAAAAATGAATATGGAGATTTATTGAAAAATACTGAAAATATTTATGAAGGTTTGTAAATAATTTCAAACAAGAAATACTCAGATTGACAATAAGGCTAAATGATGATTATGCAGATTTAATGATAAATTTAAATAATGTATATGAAGGTGTAATGATACCTTCCACTGGAGAAAATTTAGGCATTTTGACGATAAATCTTAATAATGGTTATATACACTTAATAATAACCCCAAATACTAAATGTATAGCTTCAATAATAACTCCAAAGAATGACTTTGTAGCTTTAATGATAACTCCAAAGAATGAATTTGTAGCTTTAATGATAACTCCAAAAAATGATTTTGTAGCATTAATGATAACTCCATATAATGAACCAGTAGCATCACTGATAACTCCCAGTAATGAATATGGAGGTTAAATGAAAACAATAAAATAATGGAGGTTTATTAACCCTAAATAATGTTTATGGAATTCTAATGATAACTCTTACTAGAAAAATGGAGGGCTAATGATAACCAAAAACAAAGCATATAGAGGCTTAATGATAACTCCTTATGAATAAAAATGATGGAGGTTTCATGATAAATCCTAATCATGAATATGGAGGTTTAATGGTAACTCTTAGAAAATATTATGGAGGTTTAATGATAATTCCAAGCAGAAAACAAGTGATGGAGGCTTATTAATAACTCCAAATAAAAGCTATGGAGGTTTGATGATAACTCCAATGAGAAAAAATTATGGAAATTTAATCCAAACTCTAGATAATGAATATGGGGGTTTAATGAATACTCCAACCAGAAAACAAAGGATGGAGGCTTAATGATAACTCCAGATAACAGATATGGAGGTGTGATGAAAACTCCAACGAGAAAAGAAATGGAGGTACATTCTAACTCGGCATAATGAATATGGAGGTTTAATGATAACCTCAACTCGAAATAAAAATGATGATGGTTATTTAATGATAATTCCAGGTAGTGATTTTGGAGGTTTCATAAGAACGCTATTACCTATTCTAGAAGGTTTAATGATTACTTCTAACAATAATTATGAGGGTGGGGCTAGTCACTCTACAAGGCTAAGCAACACCCTTGGAATAAGAGCTGAGGAGAGAGAGAGAGAGAGAGAGCTACAGCATATTCCATTACGACCAAGTTACATAATAGTTTGATGATTATAATCTCACTATGCATTGTATCCAAATTTATCTTTTTTCTTTGCTTCAGAAATATATACCGATAATATTAATACACAAGTAAATATTTTAACCAGTGTCTTATCATCATGTATAGATCGATGTGCACCACTCGTGACAAGAGAAATATTTCGTCCCCCCGCTCCTTGGATAACAGATGACATAAAAAACATTATGAAAGAAAGAGACAAACTACAAAATGAAGTAAAACTACAAAGAGATAATATCCCTTTAAGAGAAAAGTTTACAGAGCATAAGAAACAAGTAAAATCATTATTAAGTAACAGTAAGAAACAGTATTACAAAAATGAATTTCAAAACGCTAAAGGCAATATCTCTGATACATGGAAAATTGCTAAAACCATGCTTTCCAATAACTGTAATAAAAGTAGTAACATATCAATTATACCCGATGAGGTAGATGTAAGTGCTAAAGCAGAAGAGTTCAATAATTTTTTCGCTGAAGTGGGGAAAAAAACCTTTGAAAAAACAAAAAAAGAAATAATAAATGAAATCAATAATAGTAATGGTGGTAATAATAATGATGATGGTAGTAGTAATAATAATAGAAATGTTGATAATGGTGTAAATAATAATGATGGTGGTAGTAATGGTAATGATAATAGTGATGATGGTAGTAATAATAATAATAATGTTCAAGAACATAGTGCATTCAATAGAAGTAATGATGTCTTTAACCCTACTACAGTAGATTGTAATACAGTAATCTTAGTAATAAAAAATCTGAAAGACTCTAATGCATATGGATCAGATGGAATTTGTTTTCGTTTTATTAGAGATTCATTATTTGTAATAGCTTATTATCTGACGGTAATAATCAATACTTCCATAGTTACCAATATCTACCCAGATTTATGGAAAAATCCCCATGTAATTCCTGGTTTTAAAAATGGAAATCCTGACGACGTCTCTAACTATAGACCAATCTCTTTACTACCAATTTTATCAAAGATACTTGAAAAGATTGTTGCAAATCAGTTAAGTGAGTTTCTTGAAAAAAATAAACTTATTGCAAAAAGTCAACACGGTTTCAGGCCAAAATTATCAACTGAAACTGCCTTATTGAAAATATCAGATGAAATATACAAAAATATAGATAATAAGAAAATATCATTGCTACTACTACTCGATCTTTCTAAAGCTTTTGATAGTGTACACCATACCATTCTATTAGAAAAATGCAAAAAAATGAACATTGACCCAAGCTGGTTCGAGAACTATTTAAAAAACCGCTACCAGTCAGTCAGAATAAAAGATGTAGTCTCAAGTCGCAAGAAGGTATTGTTTGGGGTCCCTCAGGGATCGATCCTAGGACCTATACTTTTTCTAATATATGTAAACGATCTAGTAAAATATTTACCTAACTGTTATGTCATTCAATATGCTGACGATACTCAAATCTTAATTGAAGGAGAAATTAATGACTTAGAAAATATTATTCGTAGAGCAGAAGAAATTTTGTATATGGCTAAACGTTACTTTCTAAAAAATGGTCTGTTACTTAATGAAACTAAAACCCAATCTATTCTTATCGGATCCAGACAATTATTATCAGAAGTTGATGACAATCTTCATATAAATTTTAACGGTAATATCATTAAGCCAATGAACTCGGTAAAGAACCTAGGTGTCTATTTTGACCGTTACATGAATTTTGAAATGCATATAGATGAAATTTATAAAAAAGTAATGGGTACTCTAATATATCTAAATAGGGTAAAAGACTCATTTGAAACATCAACTCGTATAATAATTGTCCAGTCCTTAGCTATGAGTTTAATTAATTACTGTCTCAAAGTTTGGGGATGTACAAATAAGACTCAATTACAAAGAATACAAAAGTTACAAAACTTTGCAGCACGAGTGGCTGTTGGCAATGTAAGAAAATACGAGCACATCTCTCCTGTTTTAAAAGATCTAGAATGGATAAAGATTAGAGATAAATATGTTTTTGATATATGTACCTTTGTTTTTAATATACTAAGAAACAATATTCCTGATTGCTTGTATAATTTTTCTACAGTAAGCTCAGTTACCGGGTTAACTACCCGTCAAGGGGAAGATTTATTAGTACGAAGGTCTAAAACTGATATTGGCTCAAGAGATATAAACATTCGTGGACCTCATTTATATAATCAGCTTCCCAGAGAACTAAAAAATGCTGGTTCAGTGCATACTTTTAAATATAATCTTAAGAAGTTACTCTTAAAGGAAGATTTTACTTGTAAATTTTAATTGTACACCCATATTTGAATACCCAATGTATGTTGGAAATAAAGTCTTATTATTATTATTATTATTATTATTATTATTATTATTATCTCTCTCTCTCTCTCTCTCTCTCCAAATGTTTTTCCAAATGTCCAAAAGCAACTTCAAGATGACTAATACAAAATGTGAAATATTACATTGTTATAAAAGATGTCATATCATTATGCAGTTTCTTTAATATTATTTACTTTACCAATGCTGTAGTTTAACATTTACTTCCTCATTTTATAGAAATACAATTTAAAAAGCAGTTTATTTTTATCTACTTTTAAGACATGCACATTTAACAATGTTAATATTCATTTTGAAAGGTCAGCAAAGTCCAGTCGTTGCACTAGACACTATGTAACCAAGAAGCAATGGAAAAACCTCACATTAGAAAAAGATAACACAAGATACATAATACACGGAATATGAGCAGTGGCACAATAATCATCAATATTAAGAAATATTTACAAAATAGTCAGAACAATATTATTATCCTACACTAAAATTAAACAATCATGAATATCCATCTTACAATCTAGCCTCAGTTACAACAACAATGAGTCATTCAGCATCCAACAATTGATTACTTGACCAAACAACCTATGAATATTTCTACATCTACATCATTATCGTAACAAAAAGCCCCCCCCCCCTTTTAACCATTCCCTTGTATATAGCATAATTGAGAGATAAAGTAAAATTTCCCTAATGTCATGATCAGTAAAGTCAAAGGGAGCAAAACCATTGGGTTAGTTTTCCCTCTCCTTTATTATCCAAAAACGTCTTTGACATCTCATTCTATGTCTTATCTTTTTCCATTGGGTTGAATGAGACGCATGAAAACAATAAATATATAAATAGCTTGTTGGGCTTCTTGGTTACAATGAGCAGTGCCTTTATGGGACCTTACTTGTCTGGAAATAAGATACCTGCAGTAAAAGAAACAAAGTGTTGATAATAATAATAATAATAATAATAATAATAATAATAATAATAATAATAATAATAATAATAATAATAATAATAATAATAATAATAATAATAATAATAATAATAATAATAATAATAATAATAATAATAATAATATATAATTATAATTATAATTATAATAATAATAATAATAATAATAATAATAATAATAATAATAATAATAATAATAATAATAGTAATAATAATAATTATTATTATTATAATAATAAAAATTATTATTATTATTAAAATAATAATAATGATATTAATAATTATAATAATAATAATAATAATAATAATAATAATAATAATAATAATAATAATAATAATAATAATAATAATAATAATAATAATAATAATAATAATAATAATAATAATAATAAAATATAATAATAATAATAATTATTATTATTATTATTATTATTATTATTATAATAATAATAATGATATTAATAATAATAATAATAATAATAATAATAATAATAATAATAATAATAATAATAATAATAATAATAACAACAATGATAATAATAATAATAATAATAATAACAGTTCATTTCTTTTATATCACCATCATATCCAATTCCACCTTAAGAGAAATGTGAATAACTGTAGAAAACATAAATTGACTGAAGTTAGGAAATGCTATTTTTGATTCCCATCTTGGAAGTAAATCAAAAGGTTTGTTGTGTGGCTTTATGTCTGGAAGCTTATTTGCCAATACCGTATCTGTGTCATTCCAAGGATATCGGCAGTGCTTAGTTGCTCATCATGAGCTCTGGATGCTCACACTATCATTTGTATCAAGGTTAACACTTAGAAAAATAATATACAACTTGCATTGTATAAGAATTGAAGTCCCATGTATGTAGGCTTTCTTGGAAGGAGAATGATTTTGAATTAGGATGTCTGAGTACATGACATTTATGGTTGTCTATTTTCTAGTAACTTTGATTAAACTTTTAGTTGGTTATAAGAAATCCATAAGAGTATTCAGTTAGTAAAATTTCTGTGTAATGCTGGAGGGTTTTAATAACCTTGGAATGTGTTTTATCCTCATTTCTACTGTATTTATGAAATATTTTTTTTTTATTTAACTGTGTAGAATTGTTTGAACTTATATGTGCATAGGTATGGTAATGTAAATCTATGTGTGTATGGGTCTTAAACATAAGGTGGAAATTTGTTATATGATTATAAATCCTTAGAGATATGGAAGTTAACATGTGATACTACTTAAATGTACTGTCTTCGGGAATAAACAGTCATGGTGTGTTCTTTTTCTTTAAATGCGTGACACCAGGACGGGCATAGAATATGGCACTCATTGGGCATGGAGGCACAAAGAAAACATTTATGAAAAAGTAGCAGCTAAAGAACAAAGCAGCAATAAAGGACTTGTAAACAATAAAAAGTCACACTGAATGAATGGTCAAAGATAATTATAACAATGATGAGAAAAGAAGCAAAGAGAAACGGTGGTGGCGAGTGTTGTGATTTGTCAGATGGGAATGGATAGAAAAAGATGCATAATAAATACGCCTCTGAATATTCGGTGTAAATGTAAGTCTAGGGAAAAAACCGTAACTGAAGAAAGATTTAGAGGATTTTAGTCATTCAGATTCTGTTACGTTGTAAGATATCCTGACTTTCACTAAAAATAATTTATTTTTATAAGAGCGTGGCAGAATAACCCACTGAGAGTCAGGCTACAAGAAATGCCTTGGATGAATAGGTTGTTCCGGGTTTACGTCACGGACTCCCTTTTCTACCAAGGGCTAGGACGGTTGCCTTCTTGCGAAGGACTTATTTTGGCAGATGTAATTGTTAACCTGAGTACAAGCCCTTGCTAACCTTAGACCGTGACGGGGCACGAACCCTCGACCTGACGCCTCAGAGTAGCGGATGCTACCGTTTGAGCCAAGGTGACTACCCTTGGATGAACAGGTTGGTTTTCTGTATTCTTCGACAGCAGAAACACTTAGCGGACATGCTCAACAAAAAAAGGAAAGCCCAATATATTGATCATTTTTTCTGAATTATATAATTTGAATGTAATTTCTAACTCCTCCTCCATCTAGCATTTTCAGAAAAAGTCTCTCTCTCTCTCTCTCTTTATATATATATATATATATATATATATATATATATATATATATATATATATATATATATATATATATATATATATATATATATATATACCCCCTGAAGGAGGGAGGAGAGAATACTTCCTCCGTGTTACCCTGCGTGTCGTAAAAGTCGACTAAATGGGGCGGAGCGAGGGGGCTGGGAATCCCCTCCTCTGTATTTAATTCTCACAAAAAGTCAAAGTATTGTCTTTGACGCAGCCACCCTCCTTATAAGGGGGATATGGCTTTGGTATATATATATATATATATATATATATATATATATATATATATATATATATATATATATATATATATATATATATATATATATATATATATATATATATATATATTAAGGAGTTTGCAGAAGAACTGGCTCCCGTGCTTTGCCGTCTTTTTCGCCTCATTCTGTCAACCAGTATCTATCCTTCATCTTGGAAGCATGCTCTACTTCAACCTGTTCCTAAGAAGGGTGACCACTCTATTCCTTCAAACTACCGACCTATTGCCATAACCTCCTGTATTGCAAAAGTTTTCGAAACTTTGCTCAGTGCTCATTTCTTGAAACGCCTTGAATCTAACTCACTTATCTCCGATCACCAGTACGGCTTCCGTAAGGCAAGATCCACTGGTGATCTCCTGTCCTATCTTACTCATGTATGGTCATCTTCTCTGAGGAACTATGGGGAATCTTTTGTCGTCGCCCTTGATATCTCTAAGGCTTTTGACAGAGTCTGGCACAAGGCTCTGTTGGCCAAACTCCCTGCCTATGGCTTTACCCCTTCTTTTTGTTCTTTGATTTCCAGTTTTTTTTACTGACCGTTTTATATCTGTAGTTCTTGATGGCGCGACATCTAGCCCTTTTTCTATTACTAGTGGTGTTCCACAGGGCTCTGTTCTTTCACGTACTCTGTTCTTTCTCTTCATCAATGTTCTTCTACAATCCCCATCTTCCTCTCTTCTTCATGCCTTTGCTGATGATTCTACCCTCACTTTTCCTCTGCCTTTTCCTCTCAACCTTCATTTGTTACTCGTAATCAGTCTGGTATCACTCTTTCTTCTACTCTTAACTCCGATTTGCAGAGTATCTGAGTGGGGCACTCAAAATTTAGTTAAATTCAATACCTCCAAGACACAGTTTCTGGCTATCTCTCTATCTTCTCCTCCTCCTGATAACCCTATTGTCTTTGAAACAAACGAAATTTACTCTCTTAACTCTATCAACAGATTAGGAATCCATATAGCCTCTAACTTATCTTGGAAGAATCACTTAATCCAAATTTCTAAATCTTCATCCAAAAAATTGGGAGTTTTGTTTCGTTTTCGTCATTACTATTCCTCTTTGCAGTTACTTAAAATTTACAAATGTCTTATCGTCCCTGCTTAGAATACTGCTCACACATCTGGGGTGCTTCTTCTTATACTTATCTTCTCGATAGGGTTCAATCTAAGGCAGTCAGACTCATTAATGATCCTTCTCTTACTTCTCATCTGGATTCTCTCTCTCTTCACCGTAAGGTATCTTCCCTTTTTCTTTTCTATCGCTACTACTTCCATCGCTGCTCTGATGAGTTGGCGAGTTGCATCCCTCCCCCACTGCCAAGGCAGCGTAACACTCACCAAGCGACCTCATCTCACAGGTATTGTGTGGAGATTTGTAGCTCGCCGATTGGTCGGTGCAGCGACTGGTTCTTCCCATCTACCTCCAGGCTCTGGAACTCTCTTCCTCCTTTTGTCTTTCCTAATTCTTATGACCTTTCATCATTCAAAAAACAGATCTTCAGTCATCTCAGAGCCTTTTTCTCCATATCTCTGGGTCCTCTGTACTTTGACTGTTTTTTTTTTTCTGTCTGTCGTTTTCCTTTGTGTGACATTACCTCATCTCTGCAGATAAATCCTAAAATTATGTTTGCTTTATTTCTGACTGCTGTGCATTGCTCTCTTGGCTTAAGATTACTTCTCACCAGAACTCCCAAATCCCTTTCACACTGAGAACTCATGATTTCATGGTTATTTAGCTTATAACTGGTATAGTCTTTTATAGTACCCATTTTAACTACTTTACATTTTTCAACATTAAATTCTATTTGCCATTTGTCCGACCATTCAGATAATTTATTTAGATCTTCCTGTAAAACATGAATGTCTTCTTTTCCATTTATAATTCTACCTATTTTAGTGTCATCTGCGAATTTACTTAGGTTACTACTGATATCCGAATCCAGATCATTTAGATATACGATGGATAATAGGGGACCAAGTACCGAGCCTAGTGATACCCCGCTAGTAACCAAGCCCCACTCCGATTTCTCTCCATTTATGCAAACCCTCTGTTTTCTCTCTTTTAACCATTCTTTGATCCATCTGAGAACAGCTCCTCCTATACCGTGAGCTTCCAGCTTTTTAACTAATCTTTTGTGAGGAACTCTATCAAAAGCTTTGCTAAAATCTAGATATATTGCATCATATTCTTTGCCACAATCTACTGTCTCGTAAACTTCTGAATAAAAAGACAGTAAGTTGTAAGGCACGAAAAACCCTTTAGAAACCCGTGTTGTGAAAGTTTTATCAGTCTGTGTAATTCTAGATGTGCCCTTATTTTATTTGCAATGATGGATTCTAGAATCTTACCCACTGTTGACGTTAAACTTACAGGCCTATAATTATTCTTTTTAACTCGTTCTCCTTTTTTAAATATTGGTGCCACATCTGCCAATTTCCACTCCATGGGTACTGATCCTAATTTTATTGAATTATTAAATAATGCAGTTAGTGAACAACTAAGCTCTTCCTTGCATTCCTTTAATATTTTAGCTTATATTCCATCAGGTCCCGGAGATTTATGAGCCTTTAATTTATCTATTTCTTTTATTACCTCCTCTCTCGTAATATTTATTGTGCTAAGTATATTATCGGGACTGTCTCTGTATATGGATTCTACCTCCGGAATATATTCCAAGTTTTCATTGATAAATACAGATAAGAAATTATCATTTAAACATGTACACATCACTTTATCATCATCAAAGATATGGCCATTGGCTACTTCAATTGGTCCGACTTTTTCCTTAAATTTTGTTTGATAATGTTGATTAAACTCTTTAGGATTTTCTTTAGCTTCTCCTGCTATTCTAACTTCGTATTTTCTTTCCGACTCTCTATCTTTTTAACTTCCCTGTTTAACTGTATACATTGCTGCCTCACCTGTTCTTAACCTCTTTTTAGTTTCCTGTATATTCCTCTTTTAATACCTATAAGATTCTTTATTCTAGTGTTCATCCATTTAGGGTCATTTTTTCTTGATCTGAAATGTTTCATGGGAATATAGTCTTTCTGACTATTCTTAAGAGTCATGACAAAATTGTTATATTCCTCATCCAAATTTATATTAACTTTGTTTATATTAACCTTGTTTCACATGCTCTGTACCAACAAGCTCCTGCATTATCCCTGGCGCAGCTTCTCTGTGGCCAGGCATCATTGTCAATATCAATAGTACCGAATCTTCTTCCCACGTGATATCTTAATGTATCTCCTGCAGAAAATAAAAATATCAATAACAATAATAACTATTATGATAATAAAAATAATAATGATAATAATAATAACAGCAATAATTTCCAATTATATTTTCCAAATACTCTACCTCCTGTCGGGATTCAAACCTTTGTAAAAGAGGACTCCACAACTAAGTGTGCTCACTAAATGTGTAATTGCATTGCATTATTCTATTAGCCAGCCAGGAGAACTCTGCTATCTTTGTTCATATGAGGGAACACGGGCATACTACCTACTGGAATGGTGCCACCATGATGTTTAGAAGCTCATGTCCATACAAGCGCAAGGTAGTGGAATCAGCCGTCATTGAAACGTCCACAAATTTCAATTTGTTTAAAGGCCAGTGGGTGCCTGATGCAGTAGACAAGATACTCCTCAAGCATACGCTGGCCAAGATAATTCCCCAAGACAGACCACCTTCATTTAATTAGACAGCCTCTTTGTTCAGCCGTGTTGTGTCTATTTATAGCTTTCCTTTAGTCTTTTTCTGATCTATATGTATGTTTGTATGCTCATATGTATTTTGTATATTTACGTATATCTTTTTATATATGTTTGTGTATGTGTGTATATGTTTTTGTGTATATGCATATGTATATGTGTGTATGCATATTTAGTTATGTATTTGTTATTTTATGAAAATAGACCTCCGATTTGTTATTCTTATTATTTTCATATGCTTATTTATCTGTATGTATGTGCATGTATATATGGGAATATGTGTATGTATGTGTGTATATGTATGTATATGTAATTGTATATATATATATATATATATATATATATATATATATATATATATATATATATATATATATATATATATATATATATATATATGTATCCGTATGTATATATGCATACGTGTGTATGACAATGATGTGTATGAGTATTCATGTATGCATCTTTATCTGTGGTAAGGACGAATAACTCCTATTGCTGAAATGAATACCACAAACTCTCACTCTAGTTTTCTCTCTCTCTCTCTCTCTCTCTCTCTCTCTCTCTCTCTCTCTCTCTCTCTCTCTCTCACTCTAGTTTCTCTCTCTCTCTCTCTCTCTCTCTCTCTCTCTCTCTCTCTCTCTCTCTCACTCTAGTTTCTCTCTCTCTCTCTCTCTCTCTCTCTCTCTCTCTCTCTCTCTCTCTCTCTCTCTCTCTCTCTATCTATCTCTCTCTCCTTTATACGCATGACTATGAAGCCCAAGGGTGTTTCAATTGCTCATCTAATTAATGCATGCATATGTATATGTACCTACTTATTATTCTAACCTGAAAATTGTTATTCTATATCTACTTCAAATTGTCTGCAGTAGTACTGTTGAAAAGTGAAATGTAACTTAAATAATAGCACTCACAAGGACTATTGAAAATATTGTTACAAATATTACTCTCAATTAATAATTGCAGAGTGCTCATCTACTATTAATACATGTAAACCATAATATTATTACTCTTAATAAATAATCGCAGAGTGCTCTTCGGCCATCAGTCAATTATTACACTATATATTATTATTAATTACTTGCTATGATATTTAAAATTAATTGCAAATTCTATTAATATTTTATTTACACATAACCAAATAGATTTTAATGTTTATCAACTGCAATATCACTGGGAGTGCCCATGTGCACATGTCCCCATGTACAGTTATCTGAATAAATAAAAAAAATATGTGTACGTATGTATTTATGTATGTGTGTATGCATGTGTATGTATGTATTTGTATATATTTGATTGGATATGTGTATGTATGTGTATATGTTTATATATGTATATATGTGCATATTGTTACAACCCCAAAGAACCTTCTTACCCCTTTTTAATTGCCAGTAGATTTGCTGAAACAATCAGCGTTCATTTTAGCCAAACAGCATTCACTTCTCCATGAATAGCCAATCATAATGACGTTCTGGCCTTACTCTCGACCCTACCTTGGCTGACCATCTTAGTCCCAAGACTTCCCCCCTGTCCGAGGTTTTATATACCTGGTCAAGAACGCCGGCAGGTAGAGTACAGTTCCAATCCAGCGATCTTAAGCACATACCAGGATTATATTCCCCGTACCGGCTACTTAGTTCTGCCACCTAAGGCATCTTGTATTGCGTATTGTATTATATTGATTGTGTGTTAGTTTATTGCTCTCCTCCCAGAATCCTCTCCACTTTTCGTATCATTTAAAAGTTATATTACTTATCATTAATATTTCCTTGTTGGTTTTGTTAATCTGTAAATTTATATTTATTAATTATTAATGTGTTTAGGTCTGATTTTGCTAAACTGTAGGATAGTACATATTTATGTGTGTTTTGTTAATCTGTAGGTTTGTTAAATCTCAGATTGCAAATCATATTGTATTAAGTGAAATTAATATTACAATTGTTATAAACTGTTCACATTATTTCCATGCCCTTCACTATTTCGAGCCAAATTACGAGTCAGTTAGCCATTGCCATCCGGTCATATATTAACCTAGGTCTCGGGCATGAAAAACTTTAATTTGGTATTTACCAGTCATACCTGGGTGTAATAATAATAATAATAATATATATATATATATATATATATATATATATATATATATATATATATATATATATATATATATATATATATATATATATATATATATATATATATATATATATATATATATATATATATATATATATATATATATATATATATATATATATATATATATATATATATATATATATATATTCATTGTTTTATTTGATGGTCTTTTCCTACCATTTTAGACTGTATGTTAACAGTTCAGTGTTATCAATATATATATATATATATATATATATATATATATATATATATATATATATATATATATATATATATATATATATATATATATATATATATATATATATATATATATATTCCTTTATGAAACCCCGCTCTCTCTCTCTCTCTCTCTCTCTCTCTCTCTCTCTCTCTCTCTCTCTCTCTCTCTCTCTCTCTCTCTCTCTCTCTCTATCTATCTCTCTCTTTGATGACCTAGGATACAATTTGACCTGTTCTAGTGACAGGCAATATTGGATAGGCATTAAAACAGAATTTCATGACCTTCGCCCCTATGCAGAATTGCAGCCAAGTTTTGTGCAAAGTGTTAATGCAGATAAGGTCATGGAGTGGAGTCATTATCACTCGTTTACTTGTTTATATGCTGGTTTTATTTGTTTATTTGTTTTATTTGTTTATTTGCACAAAGACTTTTTTTCACATTCATAAGTTTGCTGTGTTGTATAATTATAGTAGGAAGGGATAATGTACTCTTAGAGGCATTGTATATTCATCTCTTATATTTTTATTTATTTATTTATTTAACTGCCAGATTGTTTTTTTTATTCTCCTTTTGGCTTAATTTTTCCACTGTCGAAATGCATAATGTTTCTCTAATTATATTTCTCATTATGTTAAAAAAATGTATTAGGAAGTGATATTGTATACAGCTGTAATTCATGTTATTCTCATTATTTGTGCTTTATTTTCTTATTTATTAATTTATTTATTTGTTACTGACATTCAGTTAAATAATTTGTATCTAGAAGAGACTCTTTCCCAATATGGCCTTCTATGTTTGCTAATTTGTATCTAGAAGAGACTCTTTCCCAATATGGCCTTCTATGTTTGCTAATTTGTATCTAGAAGAGACTCTTTCCCAATATGGCCTTCTATGTTTGCTAATTTGTATCTAGAAGAGACTCTTTCCCAATATGGCCTTCTATGTTTGCTAATTTGTATCTAGAAGAGACTCTTTCCCAATATGGCCTTCTATGTTTGCTAATTTGTATCTAGAAGAGACTCTTTCCCAATATGGCCTTCTATGTTTGCTAATTTGTATCTAGAAGAGACTCTTTCCCAATATGGCCTTCTATGTTTGCTAATTTGTATCTAGAAGAGACTCTTTCCCAATATGGCCTTCTATGTTTGCTAATTTGTATCTAGAAGAGACTCTTTCCCAATATGGCCTTCTATGTTTGCTAATTTGTATCTAGAAGAGACTCTTTCCCAATATGGCCTTCTATGTTTGCTAATTTGTATCTAGAAGAGACTCTTTCCCAATATGGCCTTCTATGTTTGCTAATTTGTATCTAGAAGAGACTCTTTCCCAATATGGCCTTCTATGTTTGCTAATTTGTATCTAGAAGAGACTCTTTCCCAATATGGCCTTCTATGTTTGCTAATTTGTATCTAGAAGAGACTCTTTCCCAATATGGCCTTCTATGTTTGCTAATTTGTATCTAGAAGAGACTCTTTCCCAATATGGCCTTCTATGTTTGCTAATTTGTATCTAGAAGAGACTCTTTCCCAATATGGCCTTCTATGTTTGCTAATTTGTATCTAGAAGAGAGACTTTCCCAATATGGCCTTCTATGTTTGCTAATTTGTATCTAGAAGAGACTCTTTCCCAATATGGCCTTCTATGTTTGCTAATTTGTATCTAGAAGAGACTCTTTCCCAATATGGCCTTCTATGTTTGCTAATTTGTATCTAGAAGAGACTCTTTCCCAATATGGCCTTCTATGTTTGCTAATTTGTATCTAGAAGAGACTCTTTCCCAATATGGCCTTCTATGTTTGCTAATTTGTATCTAGAAGAGACTCTTTCCCAATATGGCCTTCTATGTTTGCTAATTTGTATCTAGAAGAGACTCTTTCCCAATATGGCCTTCTATGTTTGCTAATTTGTATCTAGAAGAGACTCTTTCCCAATATGGCCTTCTATGTTTGCTAATTTGTATCTAGAAGAGACTCTTTCCCAATATGGCCTTCTATGTTTGCTAATTTGTATCTAGAAGAGACTCTTTCCCAATATGGCCTTCTATGTTTGCTAATTTGTATCTAGAAGAGACTCTTTCCCAATATGGCCTTCTATGTTTGCTAATTTGTATCTAGAAGAGACTCTTTCCCAATATGGCCTTCTATGTTTGCTAATTTGTATCTAGAAGAGACTCTTTCCCAATATGGCCTTCTATGTTTGCTAATTTGTATCTAGAAGAGACTCTTTCCCAATATGGCCTTCTATGTTTGCTAATTTGTATCTAGAAGAGACTCTTTCCCAATATGGCCTTCTATGTTTGCTAATTTGTATCTAGAAGAGACTCTTTCCCAATATGGCCTTCTATGTTTGCTAATTTGTATCTAGAAGAGACTCTTTCCCAATATGGCCTTCTATGTTTGCTAATTTGTATCTAGAAGAGACTCTTTCCCAATATGGCCTTCTATGTTTGTTAATTTGTATCTAGAAGAGACTCTTTCCCAATATGGCCTTCTATGTTTGCTCTCATTTATGGCCATGGTGAGTAAGCCGCTTTTCTCTCGATCAGCGAGATTAAGCCCTTCGGGTCTGGTCTGTACTTGGATGGGTGTCCACCGGGAACCCCATATTATTTTGGCATCAAAGGGGACCACCGTATTAAAGTGCTCGATTTGGGAAGTGACTGACTTATGTTCGAACCCAAGGAAGTGCGTTAGGATGGGCATCCTGCCTTAATGACCCGTCCTCAGTCCGTCTGTGTTCATCCTCGAGTGTGGTGTAGCTGTAACACATAAAACGTAAGAAAAGAAAATCTTGCCTGAAATGTACTTTATTAACGTTAGATTTTGATTTCTATTTTACCACTACTTCTTTTGAATGATATTCTCTATATGAAAAACATCATAAAAATTAATAAAATGTTCCTTTGAGGTCTGACGTTGATATAATACTAATATATAGGTCACACAAATGATTTTTGTTGCGCTTTTGCGGACAATATATTATGTAAAAATAAACTCGTATACTAATAAAAAGCTTATTTGAGGTTATATATTAATATCATGTTTATAACTGACTCACATGTTAATTTTTTCTCTTTTAGGAAAAATAAATCTAAATATTAAGTTAAAAGTTATTTGAGGTCATATTTTGGAAAAAAAACTTATACGTATCTCAAGTTAATTATTCTTATCATAGCAATTTTAGAAATGTTTTCCTCGCTCTATTTTATTACCCTTAATATCACAAAAGCTCTTGATAGAGTAAGAATTGGCATCTTTTTCTGGTCAGGATGCCAACCCTTGGTTTTGCATAACTAATTTCGTATTCAATAACTATTTCCTTATCTTTTAATTTGGTAGTTACTGATCAAGGGTTGCTTTCTTCCTTAAGTCTCGTCATCCTCTATTCTAATTACGCATTTTCTTCCTCTGTTTTATGCTTCCTCTACTCTCTTTACTCTTTATTCATTGTTTGTAATAAGATTCAGGTTAGCATTGGTGTCCTTGAAGGTCATTTTCTTCTTCTACTCTAGTTATTCTTTATTCATTTTTATTAATGCCCCTAAGGTTAGGAGTGGCGTGCTACAGGGCCATTTTTTTTTAATGATTGTGACACCAGGACGGGCCAAAAAATATTATAAAATAAAACAGCCCTCATCGGGCCTGGACACGAAGAATACATAAAGAGAAACAGAGATGGAGAGTATAATGACTTGTCATATGTGAAGGGATAATAAAAGATGTGTGATGAATATCCAAGAATATTCAGTGTAGCTGTAGGCATAGAAAAAGAACCGTAAGTGAAGGAAGACTTAACATCGAACTGTCCTGGACAGACCTATTTAAGTTCAAAAAACCTTCATCTGTAGTATCGCAACGGGCGGCTGGTGCCATGAGCCAACCTAATACATTTTCTACCTCTCCTCTCTTCGTCAGCTACTCTCTATATAATTTATTCTTTATTTGTATTATCTTTCGGGATAGTAATGGTGTCCTTCTAGTCCACTTCCTTCCTCTGTCCTCTTGTTCCTCTACATTCTTTACTCATTATACATTAATTGTACTAAACTTCAGATCAATAATGTTGTTCTTTATCTCATTAATATTTTACGAAACTCTGCTCTTATTTTCGAAGTTGCATATTATGTTATTTTGTCTATCAAGCCTCTGGTGAGAGGTAAGACAGTATCGATTAGACTTTCTTCTCAATCTTTGCATTATATGCAAATATATTCATGAATGAATTTACAGACTCTGGTAGGTCATTTACATATACAAGGAAGAAAAGTGGCCCTAAAACTGAACCCTGTGGAACTCCACTACTAACTCTTCTCCATTCAGACACTGAGTGTCTTACTCTAACCCTCTGTTCCCTTCCCTCTAAGTAAGTTTTTATCCATTCCAAAACATTTCTACCTATTCTAGCCATTGCTTGCAGCTTCCTAATAAGTCTCCAATATGGAACAGTGTCAAACGCTTTCTGGAAGTCTAGGAATATGCAATCTGCCCAGCCCTCTCTTTCCTGTAAGATTCGGCTTACCTCATCATAAAATTCTAATAAGTTTGTTACTGTTGATCTACTCTCTGAAGCCATGTTGCCTGTGTGTGTGTGTGTGTGTGTGTGTGTGTGTGTGTGTGTGTGTGTGTGTGTGTGTGTGTGTGTGTGTGTGTGTGTGTGAGTGACGTTTTGAGGCTGAGTTTGGGAGCGTTTGCTCTATGTCACAAAATAAATATATATTGATTATCTACATTTGCTTTAGATGGCCAGATCAACAGATTCGTTCACATGTATTTATTCATTTTTCTGTGTATATATTTATTATTATCATAGCATCATGCATACAAACCTAATCACACACACACACACACACATACACACACACACACACACACAAACACACACACACACACACACACACACACACACACACACACACACACACACACACACTAAATAGCACTTATATGGAGATATAACAATTCTGTGTGAAGGTAAATTAGAAGTTTTTCTCTTTTCTTTTTTTTTTTCCTCTTTCTCGTCTTCTTTCTATATTCTGTGAGAGGGAGAACATAAAAATGAAGCCATCTCTGTCCCAAACCTCTCCCACCCATGGGTCGGGAGAAGGGGTAGTCATCAGAGGACTTAAACAGAGAATCAAGAAGTTAGAGGAAATGGTTACAAGCCTTGATGATAAAATTCGGAATATGGATGGAGAAATGAAAGAGAATGAAACACTCAGAGAACAAATAAGATCTTTGGAGGAAGCAAATAAAGCACAAGGGCAGGAGAGAAAGGAACTAGAAAAAAGAATAAAGAAGCTGGAAGGGGAAAAGAGTCAACTAGAATCTAGAATTTCTAATCAAGAAGATAAAAACAAACAGCTAAATGACAACCTAAAGGAATTAGATGTTAGTTCACTGCTATCTTCTGAGAGAGACGAGATTGCTGCTTGGAATGTTCAGATTAAGGAAAACATTGAACAGTTCAGAAAAGAGTTCCAGGAGCTGAATATGGAAAATGATGCCATGAAAACGTCCTTTGCTGATGCACTAAAGGGGAATGTGGCAGTAAAAGAGGCTGTAAAGGTGGTGGCACTGGAAAACATACAAACAGTTGACTATAAAGAGACAGTAATCGAAAAAATGAAAGACGTTGTGATGGAAAGGGCAAACCCACTCATCAGACAGGCACTTGATAAGGAGAAGACAGTGGTAATCTCAGGCATAAGTGAATCCCAGGAGCCAACATGGCAGGGGAGACTTGAAGAAAATAAAGCTAAGGTTGTAGACCTGATAAGAAAGCTTGGAGTAGTATGTGGTCCTGAGGATATTGTAAACATACACCAACTAGGTAAATATTCGAGGGAAGGAAAGCCGAGACCAACAAAAGTAACCTTTGAGAGAGGGCAAACATGTAGGGAAATATTGTTGAGAAAAAAAAGTCTAAAAGACCTTCAAGAATTCAAAGAAGTGTTCATTAGACGATACAGAACACAGGAAGAGATGGGAAAGATCAAAAACTTGTTGCAAGAGGCAAGAAGGTTAAATGATGAAAGAAATGAAGAAGAGAAGAAAAATTTTCGTTACGGAATACTTCCAGACAAAGGGGAGATAAAGAAGATAATGACAGAAGATCAGGGGATGGGGCCTCATTAAGATTGTTATACACAAATGCTGATGGATTAGCTGGTAAGGCAGTAGAATTAAAAGATAGGATTCACAACAGTAAGGCAGATATAGTAGCAATTACAGAGACTAAGTTGAGTGAGGACATAAACAGTGTCACAGTTTTTCCTAAGGGCTTCAGAATACTAAGGGTCGAAAGATCTGAGAGGACTGGTGGAGGGATAGCACTGCTCATAAGTGAGAGGATTCAAGTTGAAGAGATAAACTTGGCTATAGAAAGTGAGTTCAGGGAATTTCTTGTTGCTCGCATAAATACTGGGTCAGAGAGCATTATAATAACTGTTGTATACAACCCACCAAGGAACCAAAATAGGCTTGAAATTTATGAGGAAAGTCATATAGGTACGATTGAAGTCATAAACTCAGTTGTTAACATGGCGCGGGAGAAAAAATGTAGGATTTTGATTATGGGAGACTTTAATCATAAAGAGATAGATTGGATAAATCTTGACCCACACAGTGGTGAGGACTCCTTTGGGGCAAGATTCCTAGATTGCGTACAAGGGAATTTCCTACACCAACATGTAATGGAACCAACAAGAGCCAGGGGTGGGGATGAGCCATCACTAGTTGATCTGGTGTTCACAGATAATGTGTTGGATATTGAAAATATTGAGTATGAAGCACCAATTGGAAAGAGTGACCACTGTGTGTTGTTGATGGAGTATATCATTGAAGATATTCTTCCTGAGAGTAGAGGCACTGAGGACATGAGGAGGAACTATCAGAAAGGAGATTACATCAAAATGAATGAGCTTTTTGCAGTTATTGACTGGAGAACCTTATTTTACAACAAATCTGTACAAGAAATGTATGACATCTTTTGTGAGAAATATGGGAAGATAGTAGATTGCTGCATACCTGTCACCAAAGTAGGTGTAATTCATGCCAGAGAGAAATGGTTCGATAATGGGTGTAAAAGAGCTAAGGAGTGGAGAGACAAATGCTGGAAAAGGTATAGGAGGAGAAAAAACATAAATGTCTGGCAAACCTACAAAAGAGCAAGAAATGACTACCTAAGTAAAAGGAGAGAGGCAGAGAAAGATTATGAGAGGGACATCACCAGGAAGGCGAAAGAAAATCCCAAGCTTTTCCACAGCTTTATCAGAGGAAAACTGAAGGTAAAAGAACAGGTTTTAAGGCTAAAGAGAGCGGATGGAAGCATCACTGAGACGGACGAAGAGATCTGCAAAGAATTGAACAAGGAGTTTCAGTCAGTATTTACAGTAGAAAATACCCCACCCCCTCAGATTGCAGTGATAGAAGCTCAAGGGCCGGTATTAGAGAACATCAACCTTACAGCCACAGAGGTATGCAAAGCGCTGATGGATTTAGATGTTCATAAAGCTACAGGTCCTGATGACATATCCCCTCATGTGCTTAAAAAATGCGCAAACACAATATCAGTGGCACTAAGTATCATATTTAAGGAGTCATTGGAGTCGGGGGAGATTCCAAGATGCTGGAAACAAGCAAATGTGATACCTATCTTCAAAAAGGGAAGGAGGGATACGGCTCTGAACTATAGACCAGTTTCCTTGACCAGCATAGTTTGCAAACTTATGGAGAAACTACTAAGGAAACATATCTCTCTTCACTTGGAATCCTTCAACTTTTTGTCAGTGAGGCAACATGGCTTCAGAGAAGGAAGATCAACAGTAACAAACTTATTAGAATTTTATGATGAGGTAAGCCAAATCTTACAGGAAAGAGAGGGCTGGGCAGATTGCATATTCCTAGACTTCCAGAAAGCGTTTGACACTGTTCCACATGGGAGACTTATTAGGAAGCTGCAATCAATGGCTAGAATAGGTGGAAATGTCTTGGAATGGATAAAAACTTACTTAGAAGGAAGGGAACAGAGGGTTAGAGTAAGACACTCAGTGTCTGAATGGAGAAGAGTTAGTAGTGGAGTTCCACAGGGTTCAGTTTTAGGGCCACTTTTGTTCCTTGTATATGTAAATGACCTACCAGAGTCTGTAAATTCATTCATGAATATGTTTGCAGATGATGCAAAGATTGTGAAGAAAGTAAAAAACGAGAACAATGGTAGAGAACTTCAGGAGGATCTAAATAATCTGCATGAGTGGTCATAAAAGTGGCTAATGAAATACAATACCTCAAAATGTAAGGTAATGAGAATGGGCACAAGTGCAAGAAGGCCCAAGCTTGACTACTCGGTGGCTGGAGTACAACTTCAAGAGACAGAAAATGAGAGAGATCTAGGAGTAAACATATTGGCAGATTTGTCTCCAGAAATACATATAAATGGCGTAGTAAGGGCAGCATATGCATTCTTATCAAATGTAAGGGTAGCCTTCAGGCACATGGACAAGGAAATGTTCAGAAATATTTATGTAACCTATGTGAGGCCAAAACTCGAATATGCAGCCCCCTTTTGGAATCCGCACTTGAAAAAGCACATAGCTAAGCTTGAAAAAGTTCAAAGACATGCCACGAAACTGGTGCCAGAAATACGCAATCTCGGTTATGATGAGAGGCTGAGGGAATTAGACTTGCCATCACTCGAAGCTAGAAGAGTAAGGGGGGATATGGTGACAGTCTTTAAATTCCTTCATGGTTATGATAGAGTGGATAGGGATCGATATTTCGATATGGCTGGCTCTAGAACTAGAGGTCATAGTTTGAAGCTTCGGAAGAAAACTTGTTTGCAGGATGTAAGGAAATACTTTTTCAGTGTAAGAGTAGTTGATAATTGGAATTCGCTAAGCGAGGAGGTAGTTAATGCTACCTCAATCCATAGTTTTAAGGACAGGTATGATAAGTATCACTAAGTCTAAAAATGGAACCGATCAGGAGACGGGAAGATACGAGCTTTGGGCTCTTTCCCGTAAACACAATTAGGTAATCACAATTAGGTAATCACACACACACACACACACACACACACACACACACACACACACACACACACACACACACACACAAAGCGCTGATGGATTTAAATGTTCATAAAGCTACAGGTCCTGATGACATATCCCCTCATGTGCTTAAAAAATGCGCAAACACAATATCAGTGGCACTAAGTATCATATTTAAGGAGTCACTGGAGTCGGGGGAGATTCCAAGATGCTGGAAACAAGCAAATGTGATACCTATCTTCAAAAAGGGAAGGAGGGATACGGCTCTGAACTATAGACCAGTTTCCTTGACCAGCATAGTTTGTAAACTTATGGAGAAACTACTAAGGAAACATATCTCTCTTCACTTGGAATCCTTCAACTTTTTGTCAGTGAGGCAACATGGCTTCAGAGAAGGAAGATCAACAGTAACAAACTTATTAGAATTTTATGATGAGGTAAGCCAAATCTTACAGGAAAGAGAGGGCTGGGCAGATTGCATATTCCTAGACTTCCAGAAAGCGTTTGACACTGTTCCACATGGGAGACTTATTAGGAAGCTGCAATCAATGGCTAGAATAGGTGGAAATGTCTTGGAATGGATAAAAACTTACTTAGAAGGAAGGGAACAGAGGGTTAGAGTAAGACACTCAGTGTCTGAATGGAGAAGAGTTAGTAGTGGAGTTCCACAGGGTTCAGTTTTAGGGCCACTTTTGTTCCTTGTATATGTAAATGACCTACCAGAGTCTGTAAATTCATTCATGAATATGTTTGCAGATGATGCAAAGATTGTGAAGAAAGTAAAAAACGAGAACAATGGTAGAGAACTTCAGGAGGATCTAAATAATCTGCATGAGTGGTCAGAAAAGTGGCTAATGAAATTCAATACCTCAAAATGTAAGGTAATGAGAATGGGTACAAGTGCAAGAAGGCCCAAGCTTGACTACTCGGTGGCTGGAGTACAACTTCAAGAGACAGAAAATGAGAGAGATCTAGGAGTAAACATACTGGCAGATTTGTCTCCAGAAATACATATAAATGGCGTAGTAAGGGCAGCATATGCATTCTTATCAAATGTAAGGGTAGCCTTCAGGCACATGGACAAGGAAATGTTCAGAAATATTTATGTAACCTATGTGAGGCCAAAACTCGAATATGCAGCCCCCTTTTGGAATCCGCACTTGAAAAAGCACATAGCTAAGCTTGAAAAAGTTCAAAGACATGCCACGAAACTGGTGCCAGAAATACGCAATCTCGGTTATGATGAGAGGCTGAGGGAATTAGACTTGCCATCACTCGAAGCTAGAAGAGTAAGGGGGGATATGGTGACAGTCTTTAAATTCCTTCATGGTTATGATAGAGTGGATAGGGATCGATATTTCGATATGGCTGGCTCTAGAACTAGAGGTCATAGTTTGAAGCTTCGTAAGAAAACTTGTTTGCAGGATGTAAGGAAATACTTTTTCAGTGTAAGAGTAGTTGATAATTGGAATTGGCTAAGCGAGGGGGTAGTTAATGCTATCTCAATCCATAGTTTTAAGGACAGGTATGATAAGTATCACTAAGTCTAAAAATGGAACCGATCAGGAGACGGGAAGATACGAGCTTTGGGCTCTTTCCCGTAAACACAATTAGGTAATCACAATTAGGTAATCACACACACACACACACACATATATATATATATATATATATATATAAGAGCTATAGGAGTGGAGAGACATATGCTGGATAAGGTATAGGAGGAGATATATCATATATGCCTGGCAAACCTACATATGAGCTTGTAACGTGTGCGTCCGTAAAAGTGAGAGAGGCAGCGAGCGACTTTGTGAGGGACATCACCAGGATAGGCTGAAGATAATACTGCAAGTCTTTGTGCACAGCTTTATCAGAGGATATACTGAAGGTATATAGATACAGGTATTTATAGGCTATAGAGAGCGGATGGATAGCATCACTGTGTCGTGATGTAGTGATGTGCTGTGTGTGTGTGCTAGTGTGTGTGTCAGTCAGTGTGTGTGCTGTAGTGAATACCCAGCGCGTGTGATGTGCTGTGATAGTAGCTCGTGGGCCGTGTGTGTAGTGTGCGTGTGCCTGTGCTGCGTGTGTGTGTGCATGCTCAGCGCTGATGGATGTAGATGTGTCGTGCAGCGACAGCGTGCTGTATGTGCGTGTGTGCCCCTCTATGTGGCTTGTGTGTAGATGCGCATATACTCATATGTAAAGGCCTCCTCGTTGGCATACATACATACGTACATACATACATACATACATACACACACACACACACACAATAGGAGTCACTGGAGTCGGGGGAGATTCCAAGATGCTGGAAACAAGCAAATGTGATACCTATCTTCAAAAAGGGAAGGAGGGATACGGCTCTGAACTATAGACCAGTTTCCTTGACCAGCATAGTTTGCAAACTTATGGAGAAACTACTAAGGAAACATATCTCTCTTCACTTGGAATCCTTCAACTTTTTGTCAGTGAGGCAACATGGCTTCAGAGAAGGAAGATCAACAGTAACAAACTTATTAGAATTTTATGATGAGGTAAGCCAAATCTTACAGGAAAGAGAGGGCTGGGCAGATTGCATATTCCTAGACTTCCAGAAAGCGTTTGACACTGTTCCACATGGGAGACTTATTAGGAAGCTGCAATCAATGGCTAGAATAGGTGGAAATGTCTTGGAATGGATAAAAACTTACTTAGAAGGAAGGGAACAGAGGGTTAGAGGAAGACACTCAGTGTCTGAATGGAGAAGAGTTAGTAGTGGAGTCCCACAGGGTTCAGTTTTAGGGCCACTTTTGTTCCTTGTATATGTAAATGACCTACCAGAGTCTGTAAATTCATTCATGAATATGTTTGCAGATGATGCAAAGATTGTGAAGAAAGTAAAAAACGAGAACAATGGTAGAGAACTTCAGGAGGATCTAAATAATCTGCATGAGTGGTCAGAAAAGTGGCTAATGAAATTCAATACCTCAAAATGTAAGGTAATGAGAATGGGTACAAGTGCAAGAAGGCCCAAGCTTGACTACTCGGTGGCTGGAGTACAACTTCAAGAGACAGAAAATGAGAGAGATCTAGGAGTAAACATACTGGCAGATTTGTCTCCAGAAATACATATAAATGGCATAGTAAGGGCAGCATATGCATTCTTATCAAATTTAAGGGTAGCCTTCAGGCACATGGACAAGGAAATGTTCAGAAATATTTATGTAACCTATGTGAGACCAAAACTCGAATATGCAGCCCCCTTTTGGAATCCGCACTTGAAAAAGCACATAGCTAAGCTTGAAAAAGTTCAAAGACATGCCACGAAACTGGTGCCAGAAATACGCAATCTCAGTTATGATGAGAGGCTGAGGGAATTAGACTTACCATCACTCGAAGCTAGAAGAGTGAGGGGGGATATGGTGACAGTCTTTAAATTCCTTCATGGTTATGATAGAGTGGATAGGGATCGATATTTTGATATGGCTGGCTCTAGAACTAGAGGTCATAGTTTGAAGCTTCGGAAGAAAACTTGTTTGCAGGATGTAAGGAAATACTTTTTCAGTGTAAGAGTAGTTGATAACTGGAATTGGCTAAGCGAGGAGGTAGTTAATGCTATCTCAATCCATAGTTTTAAGGACAGGTATGATAAGTATGACTAAGTATAAAATGGAACCGATCAGGAGACGGGAAGATACGAGCTTTGGGCTCTTTCCCGTAAACACAATTAGGTAATCACACACACACACACACACACACACACACACACACACACATACACACACACACACACACACACACACACACACACATATATATATATATATATATATATATATATATATATATATATATATATATATATATATATATATATATATATATATATATATATATAAACATTTCTTGCAAAAGAGAGAAGAAATAGAAAAATTATCAGAGATCTCCTTCTTCAAAGGAAAAGAAACTTAGAGGCGGCACTGGGTTCCTGACGGCTCTTTGCATCATTCCAAGATGGAATTAAGCCATTTAGCACTAAGTTGGAGGCACACCTCGTGCCTGGAATGAGAGAGAGAGAGAAAAAAAGAGATTAAGTTGAAATTTTGGGAGGAATAGTGTGTGTTTGTGTGTGTGTGTGTGTGTAGTCACTGTGGCTCAAGCGGTAGCGTCCGCAACTTTGAGGCGTCAGGTCGAGGGCTCGCGCCCCGTCACGGTCTGAGGTTAGCAAGGGCATGCACTCAGGGTAACGATTACATCTGCCAAAACAAGTCCTTCGCAAGGAGGCAACCGTCCTAGACCTTGGTTGAAAAGGGACTCCGTGACGTAAAACCGGAACAAGCAAAAAACCACAGTGTGTGTGTGTGTGTGTGTGTGTGTGTGTGTGTGTGTGTGTGGAAGAGAGAGAGAGAGAGAGAGAGAGAGAGAGAGAGAGAGAGAGAGAGAGAGAGAGAGAGAGAGAGAGAGAGAGAGAGAGAGAGAGAAAAAAAAAAAAATAATAATAATAATAATAATAATAATAATAATAATAATAATAATAATAATAATAATAATTATAATAATAATAATAATAATAATAATAATAATAATAATAATAATAATAATAATAATAATAATAAACCTTTATTTCCATTATACAATGGGTATTCGTCAGCCGGGGAAAGCCCCAACCCCCCACTGTGGTGCCCAACCACAGCAGTAACCTGCCAGTAAACAGCTTAAACTCTCGGTCTTGGACGGGAACCGATCTCTCGAACCCGTGAATGCGAAGCCAGCGCGTTACCACTGTACTAGTACAAGAGAGAGAGAGAGAGAGAGAGAGAGAGAGAGAGAGAGAGAGAGAGAGAGAGAGAGAGAGAGAGAGATATGAAGGTTATTACATACCGAATATATGGTCAATAACTGAGAGAGGAGATAGATGGATATACCGGTAGACAGAGAATGAAAGGCTAGTGAGAAATAACAACCCCAATATTACTATGATAACAGCAGATGACGTAAGCAAACAAATAAACTAATTAATGCATGAAACAACGAAACAACAATACATAAATAAATACATAAATAAAAAGATAAATACGTAAATAAAAAAATATAAAAAATAAATATAAAAAAATCAGATAAATAAAATAATAAATAAACAAATAAAATAAACTATATACAAAATCAATTCAGTATCGTTTTAATATATATTGCAAATGCGATTGTCAAGCAACACAACTGATACTTTTCTTTAATATGAAGAATTCTGACTTCTATTTAAATCGGGTTAAAGTCACGTTCCGAAAACGAGAAAGAGAGAGAGAGAGAGAGAGAGAGAGAGAGAGAGAGAGAGAGTTAATTCTGTATTAGCCAAGACATTCTAGACATTTATATATTATTATTATTATTATTAATTATTATTATTATTATTATTATTATTATTATTATTATTATTATTATTATTATTATTATCATTAGTAGTAGTAGTAGACGTAGTAGTAGTAGTGCTATTATAATTATTATTAACATTATTATTATTATTAATATTATTATTATTATTATTATTATTATTATTATTATTATTATTATTATTATTATTATTATTATTATTATTATCATTATTATTATTATTATTATTATTATTATTATTATTATTATTATTATTATTATTACCATTTTATCATTAATATTATCATTATCATCCCATTATTATCAATATCATCATTATTATCATTCCCCTTTACCATATTCATCATCATCAACATTATCATCATCCATTCTAATCAGAGGGTCAGAGAGACCTGAATGAATTTAATTAAAAGAAATGTAATTTGCTGTCAAACACAAACATGCTTGTATATCCACAACAGGGTATCTCGTTCCAGCCCATTGAACGTTTCTGTTTCATTTTAACAAGCGACTGCGTGAGAGTGTTTGTATGTTAAATAATAATAATAATAATAATAATAATAATAATAATAATAATAATAATAATAATAATAATAATTATATGTGATAATAATACTACTACTACTACTAATAATAATAATAATAATAATTATAATATGTGATAATAATAATAATAATAATAATAATAATAAAAATAATAATAATAATAATAATAATAATAATAATAATAATAATTGTGCCGCCAACAGATTCATAATTATTTTTACCATTATCTTTACCAATCCAATATTAAGAAAATTCACTCAAGCACACACACACACACACACACACACACACACACACACACACACACACACACACACACACACACACACACACACACACACATATATATATATATATATATATATATATATATATATATATATATAAGTACAAACTGTTACCATACAACACTAAATAGAAAGGAAGCCCATCAGTGAAACAAAACTTATAAAACAATGCTATATTTCGGATCCTAACTGGATCCCTTCTCAAGCACAACTGCTTGAGAAGGAATCCAGTTAGGATCCGAAATATAGCATTGTTTTATAACTTTTGTTTCACTGATGGGCTTCCTTACTATATATATATATATATATATATATATATATATATATATATATATATATATATATATATATATATATATATATATATATATATATACACACGTAAATGGTTACGGAAGGAAATTGAAAGAAATTTTTGGATTCTTAGCGCTTTCAAGTTTATTACTTATCTTCAAAGGGATATGCGTTGTACAAACGAATGTGGCGAAATATATACATACAGAAATCCAAGAAAAAAAAAGGAATTAGCAACCCTTTATCGGAGGTTGAGTACAAAAGCAGTAGCGACATATGTTATATTAATTTATTGGGGTGTAAATACCAAGTAAATATATATATATATATATATATATATATATATATATATATATATATATATATATATATATATATATATATATATATATATATATATATATATATATTATATATATATATATATATATATATATATATATATATATATATATATAGCCTACGCACACACAAATACATATACACACAGTATATATACCTCAAAATTATATGTATTTCATATTTTTTGGAGATTCACTATCTCCCTAGACTTGAGAAAGATTTCTGTAAAATCCAGGACTTGGAAACGAATTCTGTGAATATCTAAACTACATAAAATCCCACGTGAATTCCTAAGCTTTTATTGACTATTGTCTTTTTCAACAAAATATATCGAGATTCGTGCTCGAGAAGACATTATTTCAATCTATATCACTATATACACTAGCCCTTCCCTTAGGGAAGGGGGCTAGAATACATCCTCCATGTTCCCCTGCATGTCGTAATAGTCGACTAAATGAGGAGGAGAGAGGGGATTGGGAATCCCCTACTCTGTATTTTCCCTTCTCAAAGAGTTAGTGAATTTGACCTCGGCTCAGACACTCCCCTTATAAGGTGAAAAATGGCACATGTATATAGCCAGATATACACCAACACCCATCTCATGGTGCACTCACACACAACTGCTGAGATAACAGGACTTACCCTATCAATGGACTGCAATACTCTCCTTTTATCCCCAAAGTAATTAATGTGTGTCGAATAAGGCATATCGACATACAGACTTTGCCTAGCAGGTAGAGACTAACAGAATGCTTAGTAGGTCAGAGGAGGCAATATGTACGTAATGTAATCTAAGGCGAGTGGCCATACTAAGCCGCTAGCGGCCTCTCGCATCAGATGTCATGCGGTACTTCATATCACCGACCCGCTTTACAACCCGTTACTCTCTACCCTACCAGTGAATCGCGTTCAGTGTGACCTTACATTTAAAGAGGAAGACACAGGCTATTTCGATTGAGCTGTGGACGGGAGGTTTGATAGTATAGCCTATTAAATTGAACAATGGGGAGACGGTGTTTGCAGACAGTGATATATTATAGAGAAAGTTATAGGTAATAATTAATGTGCTGTCAGGAATTAAGTAACTAAGTTAATGTTCTGTCAGTAATACGGTAATGAAGCTAATGTTCTGTCAGTGATACAGTAATTAACGGCATGAAATAATAACTAGTCCTAGCAGTCAACGAGAAAAAAAACTATATTGTAGCTATCCAACAAAAAATATTGTCATCAATTTCTTTTTATAGCTATACAAGGAATCAGTATTTTTTACAAATTTTAAAAAAGTAGAAATTTCACTTAATGCACAGGATGTGGAAGGGAAAGTAGTGTCGTCTGTCACCTCCTAGGCCCTGTCAGCTCATTAGGCATATGAATACACAAATGGATATGGTAGGCATTGGTGGAACCAAGAGCAAGGTGTGGAAATAGGCAAACATATGCACATTATGAAGTTCTGACTATTAAATATGCACAATCACACACACGCATGCGCGCGTGCACAGACGCACACTTAACATAACCTAATCTAAGCTCAATCCCAGAGTAAGCTCCTAAGATTACATCAGGTTCCTCTTCCGGGACTGCTTCGGGACAACATACTTAAAATGCCATTAAAAAGAGGCTTCTTTTTCTGAGTCAGCAATTCCAGAGGTTATGATAATTATACTGGAATATCTTTTGTAAACTTTGCCTACGTTTGGAGAAATTACATTCTCTCTCTCTCTCTCTCTCTCTCTCTCTCTCTCTCTCTCTCTCTCTCTCTCTCTCTCTCTCTCTCTCTCTCTCTCTCTCTCTCTCTCTCTTTTTATCTCCCTCACTCACTCACTCACTTTAATGCATATGGAATACATTGAACCTATACAAAATTCTCTCTCTCTCTCTCTCTCTCTCTCTCTCTCTCTCTCTCTCTCTCTCTCTCTCTCTCTCTTCTCTCTCTCTCTGTCTCTCTCTCTCTCTCTCTCTCTCTCTCTCTCTCTCTCTCTCTCTCTCTCTCTCTCTCTCTCTCTCTCTCTGATCTCACTATACTAACATGAGCTGATATAGTACCCGAAAAATCGAACAGAATAGGGAATTTTATTTTTGGAAAGTTCACAGAGTAGAGAAGGCAAGTGGCCATTTTGCCATGAGCTGGTCTAAAATTTGGAAAAGAAAAAAAAAGTGGAGTATAGTGGTTTGGGAATATCTTTAGACAAGTAAATTAAATGCAAATAATTATCTCAGTAACTGAACTGTTAATACTGTCACGGACTGGTATGGTAACTGAATAAAGTTATAATAAAAAGTTAAATCCATGAAAAGAATTTTTTTTTTATTGCAAGACGTTGTCTCCTGACCATTTTTGCATCGGATAGTCTCAGACATGAACCAATTTCACAAACGTCAGCAACAGACAACTGGTGAGACTTTTTTCCTTATCAGAAACGGTAAGAAAACTGGAATAAAAAAGATAAAAAGAATAAAATGGCGTTCAAGAATCGCATCACATTTCGCAAGTGTAAAATTTGACAGCATTTCGTAGTGCTGGTTCAATTTACATAATGCAAGTGTAAAAAATCATATTAAAAATAGAAAGATAAACTACTGACAATTTTTATCAAATGTTGCATGTGTAAAAACAGAAAAAAATAACCTTTTGTACTTTAAGTTCTATTTATATAAAACATGTCTTGAATTTATAATTTGAACACACCAGAAAAACTTCAAATTTGTATCACTTTTGAATATGTTAAACCTAAAAATATTTTGGCACTGTTTGTACAATTTACATATTGCTAAGTGTAAGTGCCAGAGTCCGGATAAAAAAAGTGCTGCCACATCATAAAAATATCTAAAAAAAAAACAACTTTATGTGATGGAAAAACTTATGACGTTAAACTTAAAAAAGTAAAAAAAAAAAAAAAAAAGTGTAAGAGTCAGGGTGTATAAGTGTGATTTTAATTTAAATAGATTTGAAATCGATTTTTTTTTTCATTACATGAATAATTTTGTACTAAAAATGTGTCCAACATGCAGAACGTGATGTAATAATAATAATAATAATAATAATAATAATAATAATAATAATAATAATAATAATAATAATAATAATAATAATAATATAATAATCAAACCATAATATCAGGGCTGAAGCGAGTGCACACATAAATACATACATGCACACACAAACACACATCCATCCCTCTATCAATCCGTGCACGCACGAACGCACACACAGGTACACACTCATACATACATACATACTTGCATATATACATACATACATAGGCACTCACGCATGCACACATACTAAGTATCATATTTAAGGAGTCACTGGAAACAAGCAAATGTGATACCTATCTTCAAAAAGGGAAGGAGGGATACGGCTCTGAACTATAGACCTGTATCCCTGACCAGCATAGTTTGCAAAGTTATGGAGAAACTACTAAGGAAACATATCTCTCTTCACTTGGAATCCTTCAACTTTTTGTCAGTGAGGCAACATGGCTTCAGAGAAGGTAGATCAACAGTAACAAACTTATTAGAATATTATGATGAGGTAAGCCAAATCTTACAGGAAAGAGAGGGCTGGGCAGATTGCATATTCCTAGACTTCCAGAAAGCGTTTGACACTGTTCCACATGGGAGACTTATTAGGAAGCTGCAATCAATGGCTAGAATAGGTGGAAATGTTTTGGAATGGATAAAAACTTACTTAGAAGGAAGGGAACAGAGGGTTAGAGTAAGACACTCAGTGTCTGAATGGAGAAGAGTTAGTAGTGGAGTTCCGCAGGGTTCAGTTTTAGGGCCACTTTTGTTCCTTGTATATGTAAATGACCTACCAGAGTCTGTAAATTCATTCATGAATATGTTTGCAGATGATGCAAAGATTGTGAAGAAAGTAAAAAACGAGAACAATGGTAGAGAACTTCAGGAGGATCTAAATAATCTGCATGAGTGGTCAGAAAAGTGGCTAATGAAATTCAATACTTCAAAATGTAAGGTAATGAGAATGGGTACAAGTGCAAGAAGGCCCAAGCTTGACTACTCGGTGGCTGGAGTACAACTTCAAGAGACAGAAAATGAGAGAGATCTAGGAGTAAACATACTGGCAGATTTGTCTCCAGAAATACATATAAATGGCATAGTAAGGGCAGCATAAGCATTATTATCAAATGTAAGGGTAGCCTTCAGGCACATGGACAAGGAAATGTTCAGAAATATTTATGTAACCTATGTGAGGCCAAAACTGGAATATGCAGCCCCCTTTTGGAATCCGCACTTGAAAAAGCACATAGCTAGGCTTGAAAAAGTTCAAAGACATGCCATGAAACTGGTGCCAGAAATACGCAATCTCAGTTATGATGAGAGGCAGAGGGAATTAGACTTACCATCACTCGAAGCTAGAAGAGTGAGGGGGGATATGGTGACAGTCTTTAAATTCCTTCATGGTTATGATAGAGTGGATAGGGATCGATATTTTGATATGGCTGGCTCTAGAACTAGAGGTCATAGTTTGAAGCTTCGTAAGAAAACTTCTTCGCAGGATGTAAGGAAATACTTTTTCAGTGTAAGAGTAGTTGATAATTGGAATTCGCTAAGCGAGGAGGTAGTTAATGCTATCTCAATCCATAGTTTTAAGGACAGGTATGATAAGTATGACTAAGTATAAAATGGAACCGATCAGGAGACGGGAATATACGAGCTTTGGGCTCTTTCCCGTAAACACAATTAGGTAATCACATGCCTTCGCCATGCTAAGAGAAAGGGCAGGTAAGAAATCTTCTATAATCTGACATAAATATTAGACTTTTGGGAACAATAACTTTAAGATCTCATTTTATGCTCTAGACACTGGATAAATGGACGTGTTTTTCAACCATCACAAGATTTTTTGTGAATGAAATTTTCAGATGGTTGTAATAATAATAATAATAATAATAATAATAATAATTATAATAATAATAATAATAATAATAATAATAATAATAATAATAATAATAATAATAATAATAATAATAACAACAATAATAATTATAATAATAACAATAATAATAATAATAATAATAATAATAATAATAATAATAATAACAACAATAATAATTACAATAATAATAATAATAATAATAATAATAATAATAATAATAATAATAATAATAATAATAATAATAATAATAATAATATAATAATCATACATACCTATATATATATATATATATATATATATATATATATATATATATATATATATATATATATATATATATATATATATATATATATATATATATATGGAAGGAAAATCCCACTAAATAAAACAACGAATATATATATATATATATATATATATATATATATATATATATATATATATATATATATATATATATATATATATATATATAAAGTACTTATATTAATTTCGTGACCTAAACTGGTCACCTTCTCATCGCCCCTTGAAAGGGAGGTGGCCGAGCCAAGAAATGCGCATTCACCACGATCCAGACACTCCTCTTAGCTCATTGGGAATAAAGGGTTGCCATGTTTACCCCGCTTTCACTCTGCTTGGGTCACCCACAAGGTAGGCGAGCAAGAATATTCTTCAGTGAGGGCCTACAACCACAGCTGGTTTACTACCACTGCTTCATCACATGGCACCTCCCCTCAATCACAATCTACTTCCACTCATCCCTAACTCTTGTATGCACTCTTCCCTGCTCCAATGACATTTCACGTGCATTCAATGTCCTTCTCACTCCATCCATCCATCTCATTCTAGGTCTCTCTCTTGACCTAGCTCCAATCACTTCTGCACTCCACTCTCTTCACTATTCGTTCATCAATAATCCTTTTCATGCGTCCAAGCTAACTCAACACTCTCTGATCTAACCTATCCGACAGCTTCCTTTCAACATCCGTTCTCTGTCTGTCATCCTCATTTCTTATTTTATTCTAGATACAACAGTTATACTTCTCAAAGATCTTATCTCCATTACACCCTTTCATCCTCTCTTGCATTCCAAGTTTCTGCTTAATACAATGCTGTCGGAACAATCTCATCTTCATATATCCATCTCTTTGCATTCATTCCCAAATATCTATTACTCATAACACTATTCAACCCACCTAGACATTCACTTGCTTCCTTCATATATCCATCTCTTTGCATTCATTCCCAAATATCTATTACTCATAACACTATTCAACCCACCTAGACATTCACTTGCTTCCTTCATTCTGTGACATACCTATACATCCACTCGTTTATTCCTTGATACATGCGACCCCAATACTTAAAACTCTCAACTTCTTCAAGCAACTCCCCATTCACTCCTACATTCAATATGCCAATATTGTCACTCCTCGTGCATTTTATGACTTTACTTTTACCAATATTCACCTGCAACTTCCTTCATTCAGACACCCTAACAAACTCAGTCACCAAATGATTCAGTTCATTATCAGTGTCACTCACCAGTACAGTGTCATTTGCAAATAGAAACTAATTCAATTTCCAGAGCCTTCCATCCTCACCCACTAGTTCCAAGTCTGTTTAATACTCTTTCATTTACTTCCCTTAGCACTCCATCCTATTACACATTAAACAGCCATGGCGACATTACACAATGTTGACGTAACCCTGCATTCACTCCAAGCAATTACTCATACTATTCTCAACTCTCACACATGCTCTATTATTCATGTAAAAACTCTTCAACTCATTCAACAAACTTCCACTTATTCCATACAGTCGCAACACACTCCACAACCCCTCTCTCTCTCTACCCTGTCATTCACTTTCTCTAATCCATTAAAGCCCAAAAAGTGTCCCTACCTTACTCTAAAAACTTCTCGCACATCTGTCATATAACAAACATTTGATCTACACATCCTCTCCCTTTCCTGAACCCACACTTTTCTTCCCCAAGCAGTTTCTTAGTAATTTTCCTAATTCTCTCGATTAACACTTCCATATACCTTACCAACTACATTCAAAAAACTAATTCCTCTAAAACTACTACAGTCATACTTATCCCCTTTCCTTTTGTAGAGTGGAACTACACATGTACTACTCCAAACAACTGGACCATCCCTTTCCTGAAACATACATTAAACAGCCTAACCATCCATTCTGCTAATGCCTCCCCACCTTTTGACAAGCATTCATTATGACACCCATCTATTTATCCTTGGTGCTTTACCTGCTTCTATTGCTCTCAATGCCAAATGTACCTCCTCTTTTGTTATTTCTCTATTATTCTCACCACCTACCATTATCATTCTCCATTCGTTTCCCACAGCCACAGTTTCTACCTCTCTATCGTCTTACTCATTTAGATGGTCCTTGAAATATTCAGCCCATCTCTCTCTCACCTTTATTTCATCTACCAGCAATGCTCATCTGCTGCTTTCACCCTCTCCTCCCTACCAAACTCATCTGGTAATATTAATTATCATAACTATTGCATAATTTTTTTTTTATTTTTATTATTCCAAACTTATTATGTTAATATTATCTTTAATAATATCATCATAAAGCTTTATATCTTGCTTAACCTGATCTAACAAAATTTAACTTCATCTAAGCTACCCTGAGAGTAATTTTAAATTACAAAACCAATTTCATGCAGGGCGTTCTGGTCTTTGCATTTTTCCCCCATTACTTATAATAAACTTTCGAACGTTTTCTATAAAATAGTTTCTTATAAAAAAAAAAACTTCTGCCTACTTTTTATAAATAAAGTTTTGATGAGGGTATTAATTTTATCAGTAGAGACACAATAAGTGAAGGTGTAGGAGGGAAGAATAAGCAAAAATGAGAATTCTTAATCTGTTTTATCAAAGGTAGGATAAGGATGTTGGTATTCTGGGATGAGAACTTTGAATGCATATGTGTGGACTTCTTCCGTTTTATGAAAATCGATATTTAGCTGCATATTATTATTATTATTATTATTATTATTATTATTATTATTATTATTATTATTATTATTATTATTATTATTATTTTTTATTATTTGTTATTATTATCATTATTATTATTATTATTATTATTATTATTATTATTATTATTATTATTATTATTATTATTATTATTATTATTATTATTATTATTATTATACGACTTTTATAGCATGATAATAATATAAAAATATAAGAAATTATAATGTAATAATAATAATAATAATAATAATAATAATAATAATAATAATAATAATAATAATAATAATTTTTCAAATTGTCTGTCAAAAATATGAGATCAGATTCACTCTATCCCATTTCTTTCGTATCTCGCGTTTAATATCGATGTATTCTTTTATACAACACTACATATAATCTCCATGGATATGAAAGAGAATATCAACTCGTCTTATGTCCAATAAAATGAAGCGTATGGCTCTATCAGCAGCACCAGGGGCCAAGGAAGGACGTGCTAAAATATACCCATAAGACCCTATTCATTCCAATCCATTGGCAGAACAAAAATCCACTCGTATATTTGTGTTTATATGTTAATATAATATTCTTCCTCTTCTTTTGGATTTTTCCATCAGGGCTCTCCACAGTGGATCGATCGTCTCAATATCGCCCTAATCTCCACGTCCTTAACGGTCACACCACACTCCCTCATGTTCTCTATCACCGCATCCTTAAGCGTCCTCTTTGGACTTAATCCCCATGGCCTCCTCGGTAACACAACATTTATGTTCTCCCTCACCGCATCCATAAACCTCCTCTTTGGCTTACCTCCCCCTCTTCTGCCTGGCAGCACCATCCTCAGCATAATTTTCCCTACACACCCCTCATCCAGCCACAGCACATGCCCAAACCATCCTCCTCTTCTTTATTCCCAAATAGCTATGCAAGGTGAGATTAAATGAATTAGCTTTCTTGTGTAAGGATGTGTGCCCTGACTCGGCCATCACACTTACAAGGGGGATTACGGTCATTGCAGATGTTTGTATGGCTATCTCTCTCTCTCTCTCTCTCTCTCTCTCTCTCGCTCTCTCTCTCTCTCTGTGTGTGTGTGTGTGTGTGTGTGTGAGTGTGTGTGCTCTCTCTCTCTCTCTCTCTCTCTCTCTCTCTCTCTCTCTCTCTCTCTCTCTCTCTCTCTCTCTCTCTCTCTGTATGTGTGTGTATGTGTGTGTTGTGATTGCACGTATGTGTAGATAGTATACATAGTTTACGTCTTCTTAGGCATTTGTTAGCAAACATCCTCTGAGAACAGAAAAAACAAGTCATTTAGGGGGGGGGAATAGTTAATTATTGTCGCGACAACCTGTCAACAAAGTTTTCTCATTCTTTGTGCTAGTTCCAGACATTGTTCTGGAGTTGTTCAATTTGTTCTTTCTCTCTTTTTTAAATGATGTTTAACACTTTAGAGGCCGCGGTAGGTCAGTGGTAGAGCGAGCGAAACGGGAAGTAACTAACACGGGTTCAGTTTCACATCGGAAGGATATCCAGCCATAATCCTCCAGCTCAAACATGTCTGTATCTACCCTCATTCAAATGGAGACAAACTGTGACATATTTAGTGGCATGAGAGCTCGAACTGTTATGTGACAAACTCGTGTTCGGTCCCACTGCAGGGCGTTAGGAAGGGTATCTAGACTTAATTCGCCAGCTTCATCCAGTTTGTCCACTTACATTCAAATGGAAAATAATAGTGACACACAAAGCAGTAAAACGGCAAATAACTTTGAGAAATCGAACTTGGGTCCTATAGGAAAGGAGTCCACCAACACGCACCATTAATTTTCATCCTCAAAATGAACCAAGGATTAGGGATTTTTTTTTTACGAATGTGAAACTGGAACAGACAAAACAAAATTGCCATCATCTGGCCAGGGCACGAAGAAAACATTAAGACGAAGAAAAAGTAGAAGGTTAAGGACGAAGCAGAATTAAGGGGATGATACACAATAGGAAAAGGACAGACTGAAAACATAGCCGAAGTACTGAGAACCTAGAGATAAGGCAAGATTAAGCCCTGAGATGACGACAGATCCATTTTGGAAAAAACAGAAAGAGGAAGAGAATTAAGAGTCTGGAAGGAGATGGGAAGAAGCAGTCACTGCACCAACCAATCCGTGATCTACAAATCTCAACACAGTACTTGTGAGACGATACCGCTATACGAGTGTTACGCAGCCTCAGCAGTGGGGTAGGAATACAACTCGGCAACTCATCAGAGCAGCGATGGAAGTAGTAGATATAGAAAAGAGAAAGGCATGATACCTTACAGCGAAGAGAAAGAGAATCCAGATTAACAATAAGTGAAGGGTTATTGACGAGTCGGACTGCCTTAGATTCAACCCTATCAAGGAGACAGTTATGAGAAGAAGCACCCCAAATGTGTGAGCATTATTCTAAGCAGGGACGGATAAGACCTTTATAGAGTTTAAGAACACAAATGTGAATTTCAGTCAATTTAAGTAACTTATTTTTTACACCCTGCAGTGAAGAAGTGTATCTATGTAATGTACAGCAAGAATCCAAAGTGTAAAGAGCTGTGGATTTCTATAACCACAAACCTTGGGCTTGAATATTGAATGTAAGAAGTAAAACTCTATGATTCATTTTTTTATATAGTGCCCTGTGGTGGCGGGCAAAGCATCAAAGAATAGCCCCAACGTATTCCCTGCTTGTCGTAAGAGGTAACTAAAAGTGGACGGGGTGGGGGGACTAGGAATCCCCCCTTGTATTAACCTCCTGTGAGACGTCAAAGAAGAAGGGGAGTAGAGGGGAGAATAACTTCTCCCCAAACTCTAGTTTTGGGGCGTCTAAATGTGCGTGGTTGTAGTACAATAGAGAGCAAAAGATGTGAGATTGGATATATGTTTGGTAAGAGGAGGATGGATGTATTGGCATTGTGTGAGACGAAGATGAAAGGAAAAGGAGAAGTGGCATTTGGTGATGTGACGGGTAGGGTGTCTGGGGTTGAAAGAGGGAGAGCGAGAGAAGATGTGGCATTATTGCTGAGTGAATGGATGGTAAATAAGGTAAGGGAATGGAAAGAAGTGTCATCTAGGCTGATGTGGGTTAGGGCTAGGATAGGTAGGGAATATTGGGCTTTTGTTAGTGCGTATGGGCCAGGATGTGAGAGAAGTGAGGAAGAGCGGGATGAATTCTGGAATGACTTAACTAGGTGTGTGGATGGTCTGAGTAGAAGGAACTATGTAGTTGTGTTGGATGACTTGAATGCCAGAGTGGGTGATGGAGAGGTAGAAGGTGTTGTAGGAAAGTATGGGGTACCAGGTGGGAATGAGAGTGGCAAGAGACTGTTAGATATGTGAGTGGAGAAAGAGTTGGTGATAGGTAATAGTTTTCTCAAGAAGAAGTTAATAAATAAGTATACATGGACGAAAGTGGCAAATGGAAGAGTGAAAAAAAAGAGCACTGATGGATTATGTGTTGGTAGCAAAGAGCATGCTTGGTAGAGTGAAAGATGTGCATGCATTTAGGGGTGTGGCTGCTGGGATGTCTGATAATTTTTTGGTTGAAGCAAAAGTGGTAGTAGCAAAAAAGTGGGGAAATAGAGTGGGGGGATGTAGAAGGGAAATAGTGAAGGTGGAAGAGTTGAAAAAGCCAGAGAAGAGACAGGAATATCAGGACAGGTTGAGAGTGGCATATGACAGGGTGAAAGAAAGAGAAGTTGTGGAGTTAGAGGAGGAATGGGGGTTGATGAAAGAAGGTTTTGTGGGACATGCAAGTGATGTGTGTGGAAAGAAGTTTGTTGGAGGTGGCATGAGGAGGGGCAGCGAGTGGTGAAATGAAGGGGTTAAAATGAAGGTGGAAGAGAAAAAGAGGGCTTTTGAGGAATGGCTGCAGTGAAAAAGTAGGGAGAAGTATGAAAGATATAGAGAGAAAAATGTGGAAACCAATCGGAAGGTATAGGAAGAGAAGAGGTTGGCAAATGTTAGGTGGGGACAGGATTTTAGTAGGTCATATGAGGAGAATAAAGAGAAGTTTTGGAAAGAAGTGAAGAGAGTAAGGAATGGTGGATCGAGGATGGAAGAGACAGTGAGAGATGTGAATGGACAGATGTTAAGAGGGAACGATGCAAGGAAAAGATGGGCAGAATATTTTGAGTGCTTGCTGAATGTTGAGTAAGATAGAGAGGCAGCTATAGTGGCAGTGGGGGGGGGGTGTTCAAGTGCCAGTAATGGGAGGTGAAAATGAGAGAGAGATTACAAGAGAGGAGGTGAAAAGGGCACTGTATGATGCGGAAGCAGGTAAAGCACCTGGAATGGATGGTGTGAGAGCGGAGATGTTGAAAGAAGGGGGTGTGACTGCATTGGAATGGTTAGTGAGAGTGTTTAATGTATGCTTTATGTTGTCAATGGTGTCAGTGGAATGGGTGTTGCTTCTATAGTGCCCCTATACAAAGGTAAAGGTGATATGTATGAATGTAGTAATTTTAGGGGTATAAGTTTGTTGAGTGTGGAAGGAAAAGTGTATGGTAGGATACTCGTTAATAGGATTAGGGATAAGACAGAAAATGTGATCGCGGAAGTGCAGAGTGGTTTTAGGAGAGGTAGAGGTTGCATAGATCAGATTTTTACAGTTAGGCAGTTATGTGAGAAATATTTAGCAAAGGGTAAGGATGTGTATTTTGCATTTTTGGATCTGGAGAAAGCATATGATAGAGTTGATAGAGAGGCAATGTGGAATGTTTTGAGATTATATGGAATTAATGGTAAATTGTTGCATGCAGTGAAGAATTTGTGTGAGGGCAGTAGAGCTTGTGTTAGGGTAGGGAATGAAGTGAGTGAGTGGTTTCCAGTGAGTGTGGGACTCAGACAGGGATGTGTCATGTCATCATGGCTGTTCAATTTGTATATCGATGAAGTTGTAAGAGAGGTGAATGAGCGAGTGCGTGGTCGAGGTTTGAGAATGGTAGATGGGGATGATAACGAGTGGGAGCTGAATCAGTTGCTGTTTGCAGATGATACGGTGGTGGTGGCAGATTCAGAGGAAAAGCTGCGTCAGTTAGTGTCAGAATTTGGAATGGTGTGTGAGAGAAGGAAGTTGCTAGTGAATGTGGGAAAGAGTAAGGTTATGAGGTGTACAAGAAATGAGGATGGTGCTGGATTGAATGTTATGTTGAATGGAGAGACACTTGAGGAAGTTGATCAGTTTAAGTATTTAGGCTCGGTTATAGCTGCAAATGGTGGAGTGAAAGCAGATGTGTGTCACAGAGTGAATGAAGGATGTAAAGTGTTGGGTGCATTGAAAGGAGTGATGAAGAATAGAGGGTTGGAAATGAATGTTAAGAAGGTTTTGTATGAGAAAGTGGTTGTGAAAACTGTGATGTATGGCTCAGAGTTATGGGGTATGAAAGTAAGTGAGAGACGGAAACTAAATGTGCTTGAGATGAAATGCCTGAGGAGTATGATTGGTGTATCTCTGTTGGATATGGTTAGGAATGAAGTGGTGAGAGCAAGAACGGCTGTGAGGAGTGAAATTGCAGGCAGAGTAGATATGAATGTTCTGAGATGGTTTGGCCATGTGGAAAGGATGGATGATGAAAGACTGCTGAAAAAGGTGATGAATGCGAGAGTTGATGGGAGAAATGCTAGAGGGATGCCTAGGTTTGGGTGGATGGATGGAGTAAGGAGAGCCCTGAATGATAGGAGGATGGATGTGAGGGAACAAAGTGAGCCTGCTAGGAATAGGAATGAGTGGCAAGCGATTGTGACGCAGATCTGATGGGCATCTGCTGTTACCACGGGGCTGCATCTTACAGAGGTAACCCTGTGGTAGGGGCAGTAGGAGGAGTTGGAAGTTGTGAAGCGACACAGGTTGTGGAAGAGCCGGGAGGATGGGCTGTGGCACTCCAGCAGTGCCATCTGAACGGTCGTTAGGTCCCTCGTCATTGCCCATAGAGCAAAGTAATCCCCTTATTGTTTTCTTTCTTTGATGTCGGCTACCCCCCAATTAAAGGGGGAAACAGCCAAGGTAGATAAATAAAAAGTGTGACACCAGAAC
>JAXCGZ010021099.1:0-2500 GCA_037179515.1 Halocaridina rubra | reverse complement strand
TATATAAAATTCATTGCTCTATACTTATCTTCAAAAATAACATGATTATAACTGATAACATATATATACTCTGGGAGTTTGCCACATGCAGACTATCAGACAGACAGACAAACAGACAGACAAACACACACGCACGCACGTACGCACACATACATACATACATACATACATGCATACATACATACATACATACATACATACAGACAGACATACATGCATACATATATACATACATACATACATACATACATACATGCACATGCATACATACATACATACATACATACATACATACATACATACATACATACATATATACATACATACATACATACATACATACATATATATAATGACTAATTCCTTTTGGAAAAATGAAGGTCGAGTCAAAACACACATCCATTGACCAGAAAACCAATTCACCCCATTTCTCCTATCCCACCTCCTTGGGTCACCCACAGTTTAAGTGAACTGAGATAATCTACCGTGGGGCCCGACATACAAAGTTGACTCACTCCCATCGTTTCATCTCGTTGTAACTCCCTCCCCCACATTGGCCTGACCGGTTTACAGCCCTGACCAGGTGCGGGGGGAAAACCATTCGTTTTGATTATGCCATATTTCAGTTAAGACGCGATGATAATATTCTTTTTAAGTGTTACTGCTTAATATTAATATAAATGAAACTTAGGAGGTTGAAGGATTAATATGTTTAACGCTTTAGTCATGAAATTCGCATTAACATATGTAGCATCTCGCAATTAAAAAAAAAAGCATAATATTTCCCTATTTTCACAACTTAATTCTAATGTAGAGGATCAGATCCCAAACACATGAAAATACGAATTAATAATTGCATAAACGTTCTATGATTATAAGCCAGAATTATTAGATCCAGTCAGTGAGGGAGTAAGCCAGATCAACTCAGTGCCGATCCCAAGACTGGATCAATGGAGAGGGGTGTTGTCAGGAAGGGTATCCATAAACCCAGGAAGAATTCAGAGACTGGAGAAAAGGTGGCTGACTGTAAAACCATCTTCATATTTAACTCCAACTTTATTAGCATAAATTCTTGCACTTGGACTCTCCTTCAGAGAGAATTTTATAATTCCAGACACTGGAAAAAAAGTACCTCTTATGTAACACCATCTATGAGTTTGACAGGTAGTTTTTCAGTATAACTTCTAGTAAATAGTTCCAGACACAACGAAAATTCCTTACTATAAGATACTAGATTAACGAATTTATCATAAAGTATTCTTATGTAACATCATATTTTGAGCCAAAGAGAAAGTTTTTTAAAGCATAAATTACAGCAAAAGGTTCTCTGGAAAAACAGAAAAAAGGTGTCTTATGCAACATATTTTTTTCAAGTTTTACAGAAAGTCTGGAAGCATACTATAGATCAAGAATTCCTTTGGATAAATTAAAGAAGAAACTGTCTTAAGCCCTATTATTTTTAAGCCTAAGAGAACATTTTCGGAAGCATAAATTCTGGCAATAGGTCTCCGTAACCCTCCCCCCCAAGGGGTCTTCCAGTGAAGCAACCGCAGCCCCACTTCTTTTACCCTAAGTAGTGAGGCTAATCTTGGCCTAGAGAGAGAAGTATATGCTGAGAAGTAATAGAAATTTGCTGCTGAAGTGGAGAGAAACACTTTCACTTTGCATACAAACGAGGATTAAGTGATTTGGAGACTTACCCCCCCCCCATACCAATATAGCCAACCACCCCACATAGGAGGCTTTTGGGAGAGATACACTTTACGTTGCCATGAAGTTATGAGGTTTTGGTAGAAGGCAATGAAATATACAGTATATATATATATATATATATATATATATATATATATATATATATATATATATATATATATATATATATATATATATATTATATATATATATAACATTTATTCACGAAGTACGCATGAATTTTATGATGCGAGTTCTCCTTTGAAAAGGATTTTGTGACTTTAGCAAGAGACCATATTATGTCTCTGGGTTTGCTATTCCTATTTCTTAAAGTGTTTGTATCATCTTCTGCAGTTCGTCATAGAAAAACATCGTTGCAGAGGTTAAATGACACAAACACAGAAAAAGAGAAAAAAAAAATTCCTAAATCACAAATCCAGCATGGAGCATTTTTATGCAAATAACATTTAGTCACGAAACATGCGTGAATTCTATCAAAATCCATGCTGGATTTGTGATTTTGGAAAATTGTTGCTTTCCTCTTTTTCTGTGCTTGTGTCACTTAACCTCTGCAACAATGCTTTCTAAGACGAACTACAGAAGATGGTACAAACAGATTAAGAAATAGGATACAGTTCGTCCCTGGCACCCTTGGTGTTGGGTCACGCTAAAACATCGTCCCATCGTCCTTTTGTTGGGGAAAGGACAGAAAGAAGGGGGGAGTGACGATTATATTGTGTACAAACATAGTTTTATATATATATATATATATATATATATATATATATATATATATATATATATATAT